>JAODAL010050074.1:0-27701 GCA_025379985.1 Phyllomedusa bahiana
ACAATGACTAAACGGGAAAGGGGTTTTTCTATTAAAACGAGGTCAGGGGTTTTTCCCAGCCAATCGCAACCAATACACATCCCGTCATGACGTGCAACACTTTCCCCCCGCTCTTTTTGTAAATGATTTGCTGGCCGCCAAAATGACGGGAAGCGCCGAAAAAGGGCATATTAATAGATTTGCACGATTTTAAACCCAAAATTATCGCGTGATTAAAAAATCCGTCAATAAATCCGTGGATTTCAACTTTGTCGTAATAATGCCAACATCCCTTTAAAACCTCCCAATGGGAACATTAAATGCCTATATCCCCTTGGGGGAGACAAAAAAGCCTATGAATTTTATTGGTATATGTTTTTTTTTTTAAAATTCACCGTCCCGCTGCGTTTTAAACCCGGGGCTTATACTGGGGGTCAAAAAGCTTTCCCGGTTTTTGTGGCAAAAGTAGGTGCCTCGGCTTATCCCGGGGGGCTTATACTCGGTTTTATACAGTGTTTTTTTTTTTCCTTTTATACTAGAATAACGAAAACACATGTAATAATGGGTCCTGATTGACTGGGAACATTAGCTTGGGCAGCACAACTCAGCTGTCACTGACCTGTGAGCTTTTGGCTCCCACAAATGCACAGTTATCATGCAGCTGCAAACTCTGCAAGATCATTCTAAAACGGCTGTGGGGGTTGTGCCATGCAGTTAAAAAGATATACCACGAAAATTTTACTCTGAATTAAGTAAAGGACTGTATCCTTTAGTAACTGTAAAACATGAATATTGACTGATTTACCTGGTGAAATGCTGAAAATTAATTATTAGTAAAGCAAAAGGACATGTAAAGTTAGTTTGCAAAGGGAAATGTATGTTGATTAAAAGTAACTAATTGTATTGTATTATTTTGGGTTTTTTGGCGATTTTATCGACAAAGTTGAAATCGGCCGGTTTTTAGTTGCCGATTTTTTAGATAACGCGATAATTTAGGTAAAAATCTGTGCTAATCTATTAATATCCCCCCATTTTCAGCGTTTCCCGTTTTTTGGGGGCCCAGCAAATGCTTAAGAATAGAGCAGGGTGAGCTGGTTTTTGCGCGTCTGACAGGGATGTTATGGTGCGTTTGGTAGAAAAAATCACAGACCCGTTTTACATAGAACAGCCCTTCCTGTTCAGTTTTGTGTGGTCAGGTTCTGGGATAGGATGTTTCCCGGTCTCTGTCCAACAGCTCACAAAACAGCCAGCGAAATTGTTTCTATTTGTTCACACAGAAGTATGCTTTTAGCGTGAACTTTTGGGTAGTTAGAGATTTGCAGATTTTAGGTACTTAGGCTGAGAGCATCTAGCCCTGTAAAGTCACGGGTGGGAGGGGGGGGGGGGGGGGGGGAGGCGAACACAGACAAGCTCTTTAAAGGATACTGGATATTGTGCAGCCCAGACTTTGTTTAGACATTGCGTTGGCTTTTTATTAACTTTTTCTTTGAAATATTATTGTATGTTGGGCAGCCTAAAATTTATTTGGACACGATCTTTTCTAGTAACTGCAGGTGATTTGTTAGATGCCAAACCCCCCTTTATTATCGTCTCCCTTTCGTAGGTTTTTTTTTTCATTATAAAGCAGTCCACTTGTTGACAGGGCACCTTGCACTTAAATTTGAATCAGCAATTTTGTCGTCCCCGCAGGGTATTTTTCGGTGCAAAAAATCCCGTTTTTTTACCCCGTATAATTTCAGATAGGTGTTTTTCATTTTTGGGCAGCCAGCTTGTTGAAGAGGCATTTGCACAAAAAATTTTGAATACAGAATTTTGTTTTGTTGGGGTTTTGGAATAGCTGTGATTCCGTTTTTTAATAGAGTTTTTCCCAAAAAAATCTTCCATCTTCCCAAAAATTTTTATCTTTTAAACGGGGAGCAAATGAGGTGGTAAGCAAAAAGAGGGGGGTAGGACATGGAGGTATGGGTACGGAGAAGGTGCCTTCCCCTGCTGGCGAAAAAACACGCATGCCGGGGGGATCGTCGGTGCAGGACCCCCAGGCTGTCATCGTGGGTCGGGCCCTGTGAAATCAGAACGAACAGCGTGCCAATTGTTCTTCAGGGGTTTAAATGAAAAACCTGACCAGAGTTTACCCCTCGTCTCCCATCACAGCCACAATGTGTCATCAGATCATCGCATCCGCCAACATAAACAGCCCAAATGTCAACTCGTTCCCCACCACTGTGGTAAACCTTTTCTAAGACCCTTTGTGACAAAAGGGTTGGGTAAAAGGGCATTTTAAAAAGAACAAGGGGCCCAAAGAGAAGTTTTTTGTTGCTCTGACCCAGTTACTGATCCCATCAGAGGGGGAAAAGGGAAAGGGGGTCAATCGGCAAAAAACCCGGAAGGTCGGCACGCCTGCGGTGTCTCTTGCTTCTAGCCCGCACCCTGGATGCGAATGCAGGACGACAAAGTCACCTGTGTTGTGATGCGTTTGAGAGACATTCGGATCCATCGTGGTCTTTTCCGCGAATTTGCTTGCGAGCGTTCATCAGGGACGGGAGGAAGCAATGGGGGTAGGTAAATTAGGGCCCCGCCTCAAAAGGGAGGGGCATTGCAGAATCCGTGATATGTTCCCCCGCCCGGTCAGCGGAACCCCCCCCTCGCTTTTCGCCGTAAAAAAGACCCCAGGACCCCCAAGCTTGGGCCTTTTTTGAGCAACCTCTGATTCCCCCAGTCATTGCCCCCTTCCGAAAAAACGCAAAATAGGGGCAAGAATTTAGGTTTTTAAAACCACCCCCAAACATGTCTAGTCACATCAGCGAAGTTGAGTTGAAATGGAGGAACACGGGGCCCAAAAAAGGCCAGACCGACACCACTGTACCCCTCGCTCCGCCCCCCCCCCTCCTCCCCCCCACCAGCGTTCCTCCTGCCCATGTCTCTCAGAGTCTGACCAGGGATCGCTCCGCTTAGTTTTCCACCTCGCCCGAGTACCACCGCCCCCACCAAGCCCCATCCTACCTTCCCCTTCCGCCAGTTTGATGACCTAAAACCGTACAGGGGCCAGTCTAGCAGCCACCCTTCTGTTTTCCCAGTTTAAGAGCAGAAGAAACACTTTAACCCCAAAACCATAAAACCCCAAAACCCTAAATGTGGCTTGCCAGGCTTTTGGCCCTTTGGAAATTTTCCCTTTTCCTTTTGGTTGGAACAGAGGGTTCCGCCCGCATTCCCCTTCCCTGCCCCCAATACCAGATGCCGAGCGGGCATTTCTTTGCCAAAAAGCCGCCCTGCCTGGCCCCAGTGTATCCAAAATTTTTTCAACGTGTTGTCTGAAATCTGTTACAAAAAAGTCCATTGACCACCGACAGGGACTTTTAAGCACGGCCGGGCCCTTTTATCTCTGTGAAGTCACTGGGTGAGCGGGGGTGGAGTCTTGGGGGTGATGGGGGCTTCAGGCTCGGGCCCGGTCTTAAAACCCGAGGGTTTGGGCGGGGTTTTTTCCCCCAAGGTCCTCTGGTGGCATCACGGGCCCGAGAAACCGGGCCCGTGTTAAAAATTAATCTGTTTTGGAGACCACCCACACACAGGCGGAGCTTGGAGGTCTCCGCAACGAGACCCGAAGCTGGTTGGGTGACAAGAACCTTGTCCCAGAAAGGGGTGTGCGATAGGGGCGAAATTGCTTGCCGCCCTTAAAGATCGGTAGGCGGACTTCCCTTCCGGGCACATGTATAAAACCTCGTCGCCCCAGAAATTTTTTAAGGCTCCTGGGCTGGACTCCCTGCTGAGGAAGGTCGAGGTTGATTCGCACTTCCGGTTCGCACCTGCTTTGTCCCCTGGCTGCGTTGCGCGTCAGTTTGGCCTCCCGTCAACCCGCTCATGTTGACTGGCAACACATTGAAATTCACCCTCCCATGCTCCAGGATTGTGGGGCAGGGCAATCCCATTAGCAGTACGAAGTCAAGGGCCTACAAGCAGGGTGCGGCCTGGGGGTTTGAGCCCCCGAGGTGGAGGGGTGAAAAGCCTGCCCATCCTGCCAGTTTGAAGAACCCCAAAAGGGTCAGGCGGAAAAACCCCCTGTCCATGACCATCAGGGTTTATCTTAGTCTGGAACGTCTTTGGACATTAAACACGGTCCCCCAGCGACGGAGGAGGAGACAGATAAGATGGGAAGGGACCCTTTTTTTTTTTTTTTCCCCCCCCCCCCACACCCCACCCCCCCCCCCCCCCCCCCCCCCCCCCCCCAAACCCCCCCCCCCAAAATTTTTTTTTTTTAAAATTTCCCCGGGGACGCCCCTGGGCTTGGGTTGATATTTCAGGAATCGGGGCTGTGTTGAGCTGTTGCCGGGGGAAGGGAGGAGGAGGAGGTATTCCTGACACCGACTTATACGTCCCGCCTTGGAAAGGGTTGGCGCGAATTTGAGGCGGGGGAGGAAATGAGGAAGATCAGTTTGCTAGTGCCCCCGACCCAAGGCTTGGGAAATCAAGGGTCCATCTCTCAATGAGGCTTGGATCTCCATTTTTTCCAAAAGATCCCCACATTAAGGCCATCAAAAAAGAACAACAGTTACTGGGTGGACCCCCTGGATCCCCGGGGAAAAACAAAATCAGATTTCCTTCCCCACCCAAAAGAGATAAAATGAGGGAAAAGGAGACCCTTGCTGATTGATCAATGGAGACATTTGTTGTGTCGCTTCACGTTCTTCAAAATTCACGGGGGGCAACGTCACGACGGGCGCAGTGATGCCCCAAATAGCCGTAGGGCAGCAGCACAGCGGGGAAGGTGGCAGAAGCCCAAAGGGGACCTCTGGCAAACTTTTTTACCCCCCCACAGAGACCCCTTTTAAAATCAGGTCCCGACATCTGCGTCTCAAACGATGTTTTTGTATTTTTCCGGATCCAAAGTTTGGGTATCCAAATGGTGAAAACCTGCTCGCTGCCCACGCCATAGAGGTGTTGTCCCGCCAGCAGCCAGCGTCATATTGAGCGGGCCTTCAGCCAGCTGGAGGGGGTCATTTCAGACAAACGATCCCGGTTTTCCCAAATAATGTGGATAAATTTTACATTCATCTGAAATAGGCTGGACTTGATGATTTGTGGGCCCCAAATTCCGAGGTCACCAATTATTTTCCCCGTCTACTTCACATTCCTCTTTTAAACAGAAATGGTCCTCTTTTAAAACTTTTTTAAAATGAATTTCTTACTGCAAATTTTTATTCTCAGTTCCCAAAAGATATTTTGCGGTTTTGCGGTGGGAGATGAAAAAGACACCAAAGGGTTTATGAAAAAACCTATTTCCCTTTTCCACTTTTATCTGTAGAATTTTTTTACATTTTTAATGGTTTTGGGTCATGTTTGGTGAATACAGCTATAATTTTGTCCTTTGGAACAGAAATGTGGTTCTAAATGGATTTCTCCCCATAATTTTTTAACGTGGCTGGAAGTCATTTTTTTTAAATTTTTGGGGGCTTTTTCTTTTAAAAGCAGCAAACTCAGGTCCATTTTAAAAAAAAGTTTTTCTAACAGACATTTGTTCTTCACAATTTTTAAAAATGGCTCAAGGGTCATGTTTTTAATTTTTGGGGGATTTTGTTGTGAAAAGCAGCTAAACTACATGTCCTTTTATAAAAAAAATGTGGTTTCTAACCGACATTTTTTTTCACAAAAAAAAAAAAAAAAAAAAAAAAAAATTTTCAAAAAGTGGTCAAGGGTATGTTTTTTTTTTTTGAGGCATTTTGCTGTGAAAAGCAGCTAGATAAGGGCCTATTGTTAAAAGTGGTTTCAACAGACATTTGTTTTTTTCAAGTCAAGGGGCTCAGGGTGATGGGCTGTCAGAAAAAGAATAGGTAGGAAAACGTTTAAGGGCCATATTGCAAAATACTTTTTTTGCAAAATCTTTAAATAGCTAGCAATTTCCCTTTGGAGACAACCATTTAATACAATAAAAAAAAAAATGAGAAACAAAGAGGGTGGGATTCCATACTATTTTAAATTGTTTTTCGAATTAAAAAATAAAAAAAACTGCTGTAAAAGTAGCTATACAAATATTCCCCCCCGAAAGTACAAGGGGGTACAGGAAACTTGAGCAGTGTAGTTACCCAGGACAGGTAAGCAATGCCAGTGAAAATAAAATGGGGGGTTGAAAAACTCCTTCTTCCGAACTTTTTAAATCTGGGGGTCATGCAGGTTTTGGGATCAGTGGGCTCAGGCAGGATAGTCTATGTCCAGTGAAAAAAAAATGGTGGTTGAAAGACTCCTTTTCCGCACTTTTTAATCTGGGGTTTATGCGGTTTGGATCATGTGTGTCAGGAAGGTAAGTCATGTCCAGGAAAATAAAATGGTGGTTGAAAACTCCTTTTTCCGGGACTTTTTAAATCGGGGTCATGCAGGTTTGGGGTCATGCTGTGGCCCCGGACAGGTTAGTCAATTCCAGTGAAAATAAAATGGGGTTGAAAGACTCCTTTTTCGGACTTTTTAAATTGTGGGGTCTGCAGGTTTTGGGGGTATGTGTGGCCCGGACAGGTATAGTCAATGTCCAGTGAAACAAAAAGGTGTTGAAAGACTCCTTTTTCGGCACTTTTTAAAACGGGGGTCATGCAGTTTGGGGCTCTGCTGGGCCCGGACAGGTATTTGTCAATGTAGTGAAACTTAAAAAGGGGTTGAAAGATGCTTTTTCCCGGACTTTTTAAATCTGGGGGGGATGCTGTTTTGGGGGTATTTTGGGGCCCCGGGCAGGGATAGTCAATGTCCATTTTAACTAAAAAGGTGGGTTTAAAGCTCCTTCTTCCCGCACTTTTTTAAAATTTGGGGGGCATGCAGGGTTTTAGGCTCTGCTGTGGCCCAGGACAGGTATGGTCAAGCCCCTGAAATAAATGGTGGGTTTAAGACTCCCTTTTTCGGCACTTTTTAAAATTTGGGGGGTTTCAGGTTTGGGGTCTCTGTGGCCCCGGCAGGTATGTCTAGTCCCGTGAAACTAAAAGGGGGTGGGAAAAACTCCTTCTTCCGGCACTTTTTAAAATTTGGGGGGATCAGTTTGGGGGTCATGCTGTGGCCAGGACGGTTTCAATGTCCAGTTCAACTAAATGGGGGTTGAAAGCTCCCTTTTTTTCCCGGACTTTTTAAATCTGGGGGCATGCAGGTTTGGGTCAGCTGTGGGCTAGGACAGGTATGTCAAAGTCCCTGAAACTAAAATGGTGTTTTTTAAAGATCCTTTTTTGGGGCTTTTTTTAATCTGGGGTTATCGGTTTGGGGCTCATGCTGCGTTCAGGACAGGGTTTGTCATGCCCAGTTCAAGTAAAATGTGGTTAAATCATCTCCCTTTGGCCTTTTTTTAATTTTGTGGGTCATGCGGTTTAAGGGGTCATCTGTGGTACAAGAAGGGTAGTGAATGGTTGTGACTTCTTTTCTGTGGCTTTTATAACCTAAGTGTGTTGGTAGAGATGTAGCACGTATCCAGTTTACTGTTGTGGATGTTTATTCCAGCTTCTCCAGCCCTGTTTGGGTGTAATAATGAAGGTGTTTTTCCTCTCCCATAGACTTTAATGGTCATCGGCGATAATCTATTATCGACTATCGGAAATCGTCTTGATAATTGCCGATATCGACTATCAACCTGATGACAATAGTCAACGTAATCGCTCATCACTAATTATGATTAAGCTAACTAATTGTATTGCAAATTGTAATAAAAAATTTGTGGCCTCATTTATCAAAACTGTCTAATAGTAAGGCTCCCATGCTGTGTGTAGCAACCAATCAGAGCTCATCATTCATTTTTAAAACTACCCATTATTTATCTCTGTGGAGCACGATATGTTTAACAATAATATATTGTATAGTGCGAAGCTTTGATAACACTTAAAGGGTTATTCTTATCACATTAATTAGCTTTAAACATGTAAATAAAGGTTTATAAAGACTATTATCATAGACATTGCTTTCTGATTCTGCTTCTTTTCAGAGTTAGAACAGTAATTATCTCTTACTTTTAAACACAAGCTTTCCTAGCTACTGACCACCTCTCTCTCCACTGAAAGGCTCTTGAGCTCTGGCTGGGATGGCCAGGATTGTGATGCCATTCCCTGCTGTGTCTTATAGTCTGCACAGCAGCTTTATCTATGTTACTGACAAACTATAACTTTTTAGAGCTCTATAGCCTCGTGCCCTACTGTTTAACTCTTTATCGACTTCCTGCCGTCTTTTGACATAGGCTGGCGCAGGTCGTTCGTCTGCAGCGACGTCTTTTGGCATCGCTGCAGACATCGGAGTTTGCAGCTCTCCAGTGCTTTAACTCTTTGATTGCCGCAGTTCATCACTGCAGCACAATCAAAGAATTTCCCTGCTCTGTAAGGTGATTGGGACATCGACAGAGCCTGGGGAACGGTTGCACAGTAAGCCCTGGGGACCTAGATTATCCCCAGGGCTGTCTGTGTAAGAAGCCTGCAATCAGGGCAGACTGTGAGCTGCCCTGATCACCGCCTGTGTCAGACTGACACAGATTACAATGTATTAGCATATATGAATATGCTAATACATTACTAAGTGTAACAAAAAAAAAAAAAAGCAACACAGTTCTCCCTTCATGGAAAAAAGTAAAAAAAACATAAACAGTGTAAAAAAAAATAATATATAAAATATAAAATAAAAATAAAAATATTTAATAAAAAAATAATTGAGCATACATTATACACACAAAAAAACATAAACATATTAGGTATCTACACAACCATAATAACCTGTAGAATTAATCTGACAAGTTATTGATTGTGAAATGTGAATGGTGTCAAAAAAATAAAAAAATAAAAAATTTAACTTTTTTTTAAAAAATTATGCAATTATTTATAAGTGAACTTAAACTATTCCCCCATAAAGTACAACTCGTCTCGAATAAAGTGAGGCCTCATACAACTGTGTCATTGAAAAAATAAAAAAGTTACAATTGTTGAAACGCAAGGAGGTAAAAACTAAAAAAAAATTCTGGTCATTAACTACTTTTCAGGCATTAGGCTTAAAGGGAATCTGTCATCATTTTTTCCCACTTATTAAATCAAGCCCCTGATCCATATTCTTTTCCTCTCAGTCCTTTTTATTTCCTGATTGTCGATTTCCCAATTCGGCCATCTATATATGATTGTGGGGAAGACATTCTTGCCTGCACTGCTTAAACAGCAGCTTCATGCACATAGGATTCTTAAGACAGATTCTATCCCATAGACTTGTATAGGAGAGTTTTCCCTGTGAAGGGAGGGAAGAGGGGGGAGCTGTGACATCTCCTCTTGTGACTGGTGGATTCTGTGTTATCTGTACACAGTGGTGTCTCCTTTCAGTTTGACCCTGCTTTTACTGATAATGAGCAGACTGCTGAAAAGCTCTCTAAACAGAACAGGAAGTGTCAGACAATTATTAGGCTTAGTGGCCAAAGTGAAAACTGCAGAACTTAAGAATTATTAAAAAATACTGAAAACGATATGGAAAATAGAAAAAAAAATAACCAAAAATTCATAAAAATATTTTTTAACATAAAAACATGAGCTAAACAAGTCATTTTTTGATGACACATTCCCTTTAAGGGCTTTACCAATGCCCATCTAAGAAGCTCAGGCAGAAATAGCAGAGCTGATATCCCAATCACTGCTGTATAACTGTCTACAGTCTAACCAGGAAGTAGGAGCCTGTGAAGAGCAGGCTCTGTAAATTAGCATGGTGAGAACACCCCTTCAAATTTTGACAAATAGCTATATAATGATATATAGAACTTGTTTTCATGTAAAAGAATTGTTCTGTGCCTGATTTTGGCATGGTTAAGGACATCAGGCAAGTTCCATCAAACTTCAGCTGACTGATGTCTCTTTTGCCAGTATCATGTCTTTGAAACACCCAGCGGAGACATACACAGATGTTAGTTAAGCCGTTTAGAGATCTCTGTTTATCTTTGATGCTTTATATGCAAGCAAGGACAACAGTATGTTTTTGATGCAACAGATGGGCTTAGTTACAATGTTTCATGAGAACACATAACTATGACTTAACCTCTTCAGGTCCAGGTAAATTTTAGCCTGGAGAATATTAACACTTTTTGATTTTGCCTCTTTGCAATTGCAAGTAAGTGATCGTAGCTTTTTTTTTAATTTTGTGGTTGCTGCAGCTGTTCAAGATCAGATGTACTTTATATGGGTGCCATTTGGTAGGAAACATACTGTATATTATTTTCTAGAAAATAGATAAATGAAGTAATTCAATTTATTTATTTTACATTGTACATTGATTATCATAACTTAAATTGTAAAGTTATTGTATGTATTAAGATTGCGAGTGAGTCCAATAAGTGTATATATTTTGACTTGAAGGGATTTTCTCACTACAGTTATAAACTTTTAACATGTAGGGACAGATAATTGAAGACCTTTCCTAAAAACATTACGTTGTTGATTTTTCTCTGTTTAGGAGAAAAAGAAGATGTTATCTCCTCTTGGAGCACAGGTTTCTCTGGTTACGACCATCTCTCTCCACCATCTCTCCCTGCTCTCTATCTCTCTTATCTCTCATTTTTCTTAGCTGCTGTCACTCACTCAATCCATTCATGATGAGTCACCTCCTGCAGAGTCTTGTCTCTAGAAACAAATTTTTGAAAGTTTCTCTTAAGCTAAGTAAACACCCTTCAGATCTCTCTAGCCTGCTGTAATACACTTTATAAGTCTCTTGCACTTGATTCAGTGCAAAAAGAATAGCTTGGATCAGCAGAGCTGATGTGACAATCACTACTATAGATCCTCCCACAGCCTGAACAGCATGTGTGATTCTAAATCTGTTTGTGGCTGTGAAACTGCATGGTAAGAAAGGCTGTTTCAAAAAATAAATAAATAAAAATAAAAAAAAAAAAAAAAATATATATAATATACTATATATATATATAAAATATATATATATATATATATAATATATATATAAAATTGTATTTTTGAGTTGACATTTCTTTACATTTTTATCTAGTTTATATTTAACCAGATAGGGGATTTTTTTGCATTTCATTTATGTACTTTTTACTATTACACACTGCCTTTTGTTTATATGCCTCTTGCCTTTTTGCTCATAGTACACAGTCAGTTGCTACAGCACCTTTGTAGACAGCTATCAAAGCAAACAATATATATTACACTCTTGATTGTGCAGCAGTGCTCGTGTAAATCAGCATGACTATAATGGTATCATGATGCATGATTGCCTATCACTTATAATGAGCATACTTGTCATCTGCAGCTTTCATGATTACTTTATTATTTCTAAAAAAAAGCTGATTCAATGGTGATAAATAATAAGGCTGTACTTCCTGCTGTACTTTTATAAAACAAAAGGCCTCTGTAACAAAACAGAGAAATAGTAATATTTTTAAGTACTAAGTTTTGTTTCGTACTAATTTTTGACAATTGTACTACTATGTGTTCGTTTTACAGGGGTACACTTTCACATTATTATTTTTTTTTTTTTAAATGAGGAGGACAATGTTGTTCTCCCTTTACTAAAGATTGAGTTAATAAATATATCGTGTTACATAGCTAATTCTTAATACAAGAAAAGGGTGGAGAAATATAGTATATGATCCTACGTAGAAAAATTACAAAGGATTTTTGTTCTCCAATTGTTGAATTTTGACAGTCAAAGGGGTGCTCTCACCGTGTGGTTTCACTGAGCCTGCTTTTCACAGCCATCTTCAGACTCACACTTCCTGGATAGGCTTTAAGTGATTCTATAGCAGTAATTGATATCTCATTGGTAATGAATAGGCAGGGCAGAAGACCACAGAGCTCTAAAGGGCTAAAGCTTGTCAGTAAGAAATATAAACAATCTCCTGTGTTGCTGATAAGAAACAGCAGGAAGTGACATCATCAGCCCGACCATCCCGGCCACTGCTGCTAGAGCAGAGAGAGCACAGAGAGGGGGTTGGTAATTTAGGGAAGCTTATGTACACAAACAGAAGATAAAAACTGCTCTATCTTAGAAAGAAAGCAAAATCAAAACAGCACTGTATTTGATAATAATCTTTATCTTTGCTTACATATTTAAAGCTAATCAATTTAATACAGAAGCTGTATAAAACTTTTAAAAACAGGAGGAAGAATTAACTACTCCATGGTATTTAAAGTGAAATTTTTATCCAAACATGTCACTTTCATTTTGTGTTTTATTGATTTTATATGTCACTCTGATATGATAAATACAAAAGATGCCTATTATAATTCGGGATATTCTGTATTTTAAATAAGAGTCACCTTTATTTTATTCCAATAGCCTTGGGAAAGTTCATTCTTTTGTTACTGATTTCTTCCATGTCTCATTGAGTAAGAATAACTGCAATTCCTCTTTTACCTTTGAGCCACGTCTATCAATTATTTGAACTTAACAATGAAAAAAGATACCAATTTCAAATACCAAGTAATACACATTGGCATCTAGAAAAGAAAAAAATGCCTCCCACTCCTACATCATGCAGCATCTTGTCAACGACTCATTTGATTAAAACATCCCTTAGGGATCGTACATTCAATTGAAGTAGAATTGCTCTGAAGCCATAACTTTCCAGAGACAGGCTGCTTCTTTGAGGAACAAATGTGTAGATGCACTATTAATTCTACTGATAGATTAAAATCTACTGTTATGACTCTCAAAAGGGGAACATTGCATGACAATATGGTTTATTAAGTAAGTCCATGGCTGATACATGTATCAAAGCTACAATTGGCTACATCATGCTAAAATATGTAACAAAATGGGTAGCTGTCAATTGTATGGAACCACCTGCTTTGAATTTCTTAACATATGGATCACTGACAACTATGTTAATTTACCCCAACATAGTGGTCTATGCTCTTCTGTCAACTACCCAACACATATTTTAATCCAAAATTTGTGCCAGTGGGCTGTCAAAAGTACCTTGGAGGTCAAGGAGCTCTAGAGAAAACTACTTTTTTGATAAGATATAGTACATAGTAGTCTATGCTCT
Source organism: Phyllomedusa bahiana (assembly GCA_025379985.1). Taxonomy (NCBI): domain Eukaryota; kingdom Metazoa; phylum Chordata; class Amphibia; order Anura; family Hylidae; genus Phyllomedusa; species Phyllomedusa bahiana. The sequence continues at coordinate 12,953 of JAODAL010050074.1, forward strand.
TCCATCCAACAGAATATATATATATTAAGCATATATGTGGCATCACTCAAGCTTCCCAATATATCCATTAAATGGTGGAAACCACTCCTTAGCATCCTTCATCCACAGGTTTATACAGTATCATCTGCTTAATATATACATATATAAGGTCTCGCCATGGTCACCCAAAGATGTTGAGTGCAGGTCCCCAACATCGTATCCAGAGATGAGTATTGCCAGTATTGCTGCAGAGGTTACAGGGGGGCAGCCTGTCAGTGCTCAGACCATACTACGCACATTGCATCAAATTGGTCTGCATGGCTGTCATCCCAGAAAAAAGCTCCTTCTAAAGATGATGCACAAGAAAGCCCACAAATAGTTTGCTAAAGACAAGCAGACTAAGGACATGGAATACTGGAACTATGTCCTGTCCTCTGATGAGACCAAGATAAACTTTTTGGTTCAGATGATGTCAAGCGAGTGTTGCGGCAACCAGATGTGGGGTACAAAAACAAGTGTATCTTGCCTCCAGTCATGGTGGTGGAAATGTCATGATTTGGGGCTACATGATTGCTGCCAGGTGTGGAGAGCTACAGTTCATTAAGGGAACCATTAATGCCATCATGTACTGTGACATACTGAAGCAGAGCATGATTCCCCTCCCTTCTGGGCCGCAGAGCAGTATTCTAAAATAATTACAGCTCCATGAAGTCATCATGAAAGAAGTGGAAAGGATTCCAGTGGCTGCAACCTGTGAAGCTCTAGTGAACTCCATGCCCGAAAGAATTAAGACAGTGTTCGAAAATAATGGTGGCCACAAAAAATATTCACACTTTGGACACAAAGGGCCACATGTATGAAAACTGACTAGGTCTCAAAATTCTACTTTCGTGCCCCATACAGCAACCTACCATGGGCACCCCTTTAATTTCATATAGTGCTCTGGAAAAATGAGAGGGGGGGCTCTAATTGCTTGCTATGGGAAACAAAGTGAATTTTAGACCTAGTCAGTTTTCATACATGTGGCCCAAATTGTCCACTTTTACTTAGGGGTGTACTCACTTTTGTTGTCAGCAGTTTAGACATTGATCACTGTGTGTTGAGTTATTTTGAGAGAACGCCAAATTTATACTAATACAAGCTGAACACTGACCACTTTACATTGTATTAAAGTGTCATATCTTTAGTGTTGTCCCATTAAAAGATGTAATACAATATTTACAAAAATGTGAAGGTTGTACTCACTTTTATGAGATACTGCAACTCAAATATGGTTTGACTTTCATTCCTCATCATTTTGAAGATATTTATTTTTTCATGTGAATGAGAACACTCTAAGGCCTGGTTCACATCAGCATTGTGCTTTCATTGTTCTGTTTCGTTTGGGAGAAAGAAAAAAAAGGAAATGGATTGTATTCATTTCTATGGAGCTTTTACATTCTCAGTTTGCATCAGTTTGGCTCTATTCAATCAGATTTCTATTTTTTTACTAAAAAAAATTGCATGGTCAACATGATTTTTTACATTGAAGTCAATGGTGAACATTCTAATGGATCCATCCTTAACTAATGCAAATGGATGTAAAACTATTCATCTATCTTTTATTTGGATTAGTTTAACCGCTTTGTTTTGACCTTCCTGACAGTACCCCATTTTTAAAATCTGTCATGTCATCTTATGTGAGAACAACTTTTTGATACTTTAACCTATCCATGTGATTCTCATCTGTTTTCTTGTGATACATTGTGCTGTAAGTTTGCAAGGAATTTTGATTCATACAATTTTATGTTATGTGTGAAAATTATCAAAATATTGTGAACATTTTGAAAAATGTTCCATTTTTAAAATTAAATAATGTATGCGTGTAAGAAACAGTCTTTTATACCCATCACAAATAGTTTATAACCAGCAGTCTACCAGATGTCTGCGTAGTTTTGCCATACTTTTTTCTTTTTCATGACATTAGGGGGCTTAGAAATTTAGTAGAAAATTTTCAAAATTTATTTTTTTTAGGAACCAGTCCAGTTCTCACGTGGCTTTGAGGGGCCTCTATGTTAGATACCTCCAAAAATGACTCCATCTAAGAAACTACACCTCTTAAAGTATTCAAAACAACATTTTAGGGCAAGTGTTTTTAATTAACCCATTAGTGTTTCACAGAAATTAAAGTGTGATGGGCAGATTCAAAATTTTCACTTTTTTTGCAGATTTACAATTTGTATTTATTATTCTCTGGAACATAGTAGATGTGACCAGGGAAATTCAACTCAACATTGATTTCCCCAATTCTGCTGTTTTTAAATATATCTCATATGTGGTCTAATGTGCTATTTGACTCAACTACAGGCCTGAGAATAGGAGGAGCACCTACTGGGCCTTGGGGTCTCATTTTCATTACGATTTTATTTAGGCAGCATTATAGGTTTGCGGAAATCCTAAGGTGATAAAGCTTAATAACCTCCCCTAAAAAGACCCTCTATTTGGAACTAAACCTCTTATGGAATATATCCAGGGGTCTATCACAATTTTTTCTGAGTATGATTAATTTTTACAAGGAATTCTGGAAAAAAGCACCTTAAAATTTGTTACACAATTTCTTCCAAGTTCAACAATACCCCATATGTGGATGCAAATTACTGTTTGGCACAAGGCAAGGTATAAAAGGGAGGGACCACTATTTGGCTTTTGGAAGGTAAATTTTGGTGGGTGCTAAGTTGCATTAGCAAAACCCCCAAAGGACCAGCACAGGTGAAACTTTTCAGAAGTCGCCCCATTTTGGATTCAAAACCCATCATGAATCTCAATCTAGGGTGTATTTGTCCTCTGGGGCTGTCAGGGAAGCCATCAAAGCCCACAATTGCACCATGGAAGATCCAATGGGGACAAAAGGAGCTCCCTACCTCTGACTTTCCCTTAGCTGCTGCAATCGCGGGAGGCGTAACTTGAAATGCCTGGGCCCTATTGCAAAAAGTGAAATGAGGTCCCCCTAGCTACCATGTGCTATCTACAGTACTGGTGTCATCTTATGTCACAGTAGGGCGTTTGGGCCCTTTGAGGCTTCAGGGCCCGGTAGCTAAACCCCTGGCAATCACGATTGATTGTGACAGCTAAAGAGTTAATCGCCCACAGTTGGAGTTCACTCTGGTTGCGGGTGATGCAGCATTGGCCAGCTTGAGAGCCAGCACGATGTCAAGGATATACCTATATGTAATTCACTTCCCGCTAGGACATACAGGTATGTTCAGTGTCAGGAAGGGGTTAAAGAAGTCCCGTCAAGATAAGTGATAGCTTTACTATTCTTCTATTTAAGCATCATTCACTTTATGTAGTATTTCAGAAGGGTTATTTGGCGATTGTTTGCGTCAGTTCCCAATAGATGACCCAATGCAGATGGAGACTGGATGGTCATATCATGGCTTTAAATGTTATCTCTTCTTAGATTACCAAAATAACCATTTAAAAGCAATGAAAAAGTTAAAGCGGTGTTCCAAAAGTACTAACTGGTCATCTGGCCATGATTAAATTAAAAAAAAAAAAAATTCTAAAAACATACCATGTAAACATACTCATTCCACCAACATTGCACATCCTGGTGTTCCTGGCTAATAATGTCACCGTTCATTCTTCACATGACCCTGCAACCAATTACAGGCCACAGTGGTCCCTCCGAGAATATCCAGAGTCATGAAGAATAAATGATGGTGTCATTGCCCAGCTGCAGCACTGGGACAAGCAGGTTTACAAGATAAGTTTTTTTGGGATGGTTCTATTTTTAGTTATCCCTTATAGTCTGATGAATAGTTGTTACTTTTGGAACACCTCTTTAAATTAACTTTGTGTGCTGTGATATCATGGTGCATCATCTCTCAGCTATATCTTTGTTACATCTGTATATTCAAAACTTAACCTGGTCTTGCTTTGAGTTGAGTAGTCAATACATTTGTCTCCAGTCTTGGCAATGCTATATAAGCTAAACAGTGTAGTCTTCAGACTGATACAATTTAGCAAACTATCAGAGAGATTTGTGCAGCTCACAGAGCCATGCCTTGATCTACTATTCAACTGAAATCAGAACTAGATATGGCCTGAATATAAATGCTTTTTTTCAGGATCCTAGAATGCCTGTCATTTATATCCTCTCTTATTCTCTCGATTTCTCAATTTCAATATGGAGTTCAGCATCTCTCCTCTATCCCACTTAATCTCTACATCAGATCTATCATGGTCAATGGTTCCATGCTTTCCCTAGTCTCTGCCTCAGAATAACCTTATACTCTTTGACCTGTTCCTCAAATAGCACATCCAAGCTCTTACCACCTCCTGACGCCTCCAGTTTAAAAATATTTCTTGAATCTGCTCCTTTACTGACTATGACATTGCAAATGTGTTTGCGCATGCCCTCATCATCTCCTACCTGGATTACTGCAATATCATTTATTGTGGCTTCCATGTAACATGCTTGCTCCCTTTCAATCCAACCTAAACTTCACTGCTCAACAGATCTCTCTTCGCTACTCCTATGCCAGTCCCTTTGCTGGCTACTTTTTGCCCATAACAGCAGAACAGATCTTCCAGTGGGTGTAAATTTCTCCGGAGAAAACCACTCTATTGAAGATTTGCAGGTTGTGATTTTAATGGGACATTTTAAGATGGAGAGAGAGAGGAAGTAATGGGAATATAAGTTAATGCAAAAATTTCAAACTCTGAAATTTGGACTTAATATTCATTCCAGTTTTATGTCACACTATTTGTGAACTGTGAGTGTCACAAAACACTACCTAATAGCAAACAGATAACAGCAAGAATTACTGATCCCTCTGTCACAAGTTTCCAGATTGTTTATTTCTTGACCTGTTGTAAATAACTTATATAACACCATATCTGAAGAAGAGAGCTAGTACACGAAAGTTTACCATCAAATATACTCAGCTAGCGTCTAAAAGGTATGACCTGATTTCGTCACTCTTCTACTACTGTTTGCCCAGTAAATTAAGTTTAAGTTACTAACAATGACATACAGGGCTCTCCATAACTTATCCCTCCATATATCTAAGCCTTAATCTCCAACTAGCTCCCTGCATGCAATCTCCACTCCTCACAAGACCTCTTGTCAGTAAATCCCACAACCATCTTCAAGATTTTTCCCATGCATTCCCCATACTCTGGAACTCACTACCACATCGCATCAAACTCTGTGCCACCTTTGCAGTTTTCAAAAGCAACCTGAAAACCATTTCTTCAGGATAGCCTATACTCTACAATAACTGCTGCCCCTACACCATAATACACACATTTCTGTTCCTCACCTTTTGTTTCCCCCCTCCTCCTATGGTAGATTGTAGACTCTCACAGGCAGGGTCCTCTCATTCTGTTTCAGTTGATTTAGTGTTTTTATGTTTTCTTGGTCTCAAATTATGTATGTAACCCCCTGGCTTTCACAGTCCCCTGGAGTTAATAGCACTCTAAAAATACTACCACTGCTACTAATTCTACTACTACTAATACTACTACTAATAATAAAAATAATATAAATAATTTTATTATTTTTATTATTATTAGTAGCAGTATTAATTTTATGGGTTCATTGTCTAAAAATGAAGTATTTTTTATTAAGCTATAGTTTTAATGATTCCCATGTAAAACATTGTGATACAGGTTTTCTGATTTCACAACTGGGGAGTTTTAAGTAATTATTCTAAGAAAAAACAATGATATTGTCTGAGTATTAAAAATCAACTCTCTATAGCATTGTAAAACAACAGTGCGCTACAGATTGAGTTTCTAAATGAAGCATAAATGTCCCAAATAAGCTCTCGTGCTAAACACCATGACACTGCCTGCAGGCTCCAGCTCCATTTCTATCCTGCAGATATACAGTCACAACAGGGAATAAAAGGACAGCCTTGCTGCTCTGTTTGGGGTGCTGGAAAAATGCAAGAAGGCAAATCCATATATTTTAATAACCATAAGACCTAACATTTGGATGATTCAGATCTCAACTTCCAGTACTCAACTTAATAAAAATTGATGTCAAACGTACAGACCATTTTGTGAGAAGACCGCCTTAGGAGAATCATTGAAAGAGGATTCTCACAGCTGCACTGTCATGTGTGTAGAATAAAAACAAGGAAGAAGTCACGACAAAGACCCCTGCAGAGTCTATTACAGGAAAAAGACTCTCAGACTGAACAGACATATCAGTGGACACCTATTGTTATGGTATGCCATGCAGCATGAGAGCGTTGCTCAATCTGAATTGAGTGCAGAGATCAGTTTACACGAAATCTCAGAGAACAGGAGAACCTTGCAGTGAGAGCTATTAGTAAATATAACAACATAACCTTGAAAGGTCCTTCACTCCATTCCTCATTCTCCTAGGATTTTTAAGGACAAGGATTTGACCCATTACTCTTACAACACAAAAAGATTATTCCAAGACATTAAAGGTCACTTTGATCTTTGAGAGCGGTCATATCTAATGTCATTTGTAATGTCACTGCATGTCATCAGCCAATCCATATCTAAAACACATATGGATTCAATATGAGAAGCAGCACAGAAAAGGCATGATTAACAGGAGGACACCAACCACCAAGATCATTATCATTAGGGATTATCATTGGTTAAAGGGATATCAGTTCATAATCTTTGCATTTAGCCATAGTCAGACTGGAACCAGGCCTTATTCTTTAGTTCAGTAATACAATAAACCAGTCTTTATGGTATTAAATATCTAGTTACAGCCACTCCTGTCCTAGACTTAATCATGCTCCGACTGGCCCACAGGGGAATAGAGGAAAACCCCGGTGGGCCCTTGAGCATAATAGACCTGGAGTTATTTTTTAACTGCATATATATCATAACAAGAGGCAAAAAAAGCAGAGAAAGAGAGGCAAAAAGCAAGAGGCAGAGTATAGAAGGCATGTACAGTAGCTGTAGAGTAGGCCCCTAAAATATACTTCATCGGTAGGCCCAGAAACAACTCAACTGGTGGGCCCCTAGAATCAACTCCACTTGTGGGCCCTAGGCATCATAGTCCGACACTCGGCTTAATGCAAACACCTCCCTAAATCTCAATTAAACTGAAACCGTGAACATTGAGCACCAAAAAATATGATACAACCTATGTCTTGAAACATACTCCACAATCTGAGGATGTGTTATAATTGACTCTTCAGGAACTAAGCTTTCAAAGCATGAACTCATTCTTCTGGTGGGTGCAAATTACATCTTGACACTTACTACTTGTGTGAGCTGGATATAGGAGAAATATATTATAAAAATGGTCGCATTCTTGAAAAGTCCAAAGTTTATATGAACTATTTTTCAATTTCGGGACATTTAGAACTAAGAAAGAAAGTTAGGTGAAAGGTATAAAAATGCATCTCTAAGGTTGTGGTGAGTTTCTTTTAATCTCATACCCCATTAATCTTATATCTCATATGTCTTTTTAGTTTGGATAAGATTAAGTTCCAACTTAGAAGCTGACTTTAATTGCATCTTGTAAGGGGGATGAACTGTATATATTCCCGTTCTGTATTGTATCTTTCTGCAAACGATTGTCTGTCACTTTAAATGGCTGTTTTTAATATGTTCCTATATATTTGTCTTATATTGTCATCAAAAGGGCTACTCAAATATGTGCATTGGAGGTGACTAATGCAGGTAGAGAAAAGCACATGGGGCCTCACTGATTCAAATTGTCCCACATCCCGCCGTTGGCCAGTATACAGAAAGGCGCGGACAGACAGAGGACGGCCCAGCTCCAGTCACAGCGCAGGGGATGTAAGTGTAAAAGCTTCTATGTGAATGTGAGCACAGCTCTGACCGGGAGCACTGGCCTCCTCTCAGCAGCGTCCCCCTCCTCTCACCAGCCCTGTAGCCCGACTCCCCCCATGCTTGTGTGTGGGGGGGCCCTCTCCTCCCCCCAATCTTGTGTGTGGAAGGGGCACTCTCCTCCCCCCAGCCTTGTATGTGGGAGGGGCACTGTCCTACCCCCAGGCTTGTGTGTGTGGGGGGGCCCTCTCCTCCCCCCAGGCTTATGTGTTGAGGGGCCCTCTCCGTCCCCCAGGCTTGTGTGTGTGGGGCCCTCTCCCCCCCCATGCCCCTTGGGTTGTGTGGGGGCCCCCACCTTCCCCCCCAGGGAACCCCCAAAACACACACACGGCTGGGGGCAGGAGGGGGCCTCCCCACACACACGGATGGGGGAAGGAAGGGGCCTCCCCACACACAAGACTGGTGGGAGGAAGGCCCCCCCACCTGGCTACCTAGCCACCCAGATAGCCAGCTACCTACCTCCCTGGCTGCCCTGCTAACTACCCCTGGCTACCCTGCTAGCTATCCACCTACCTCCCTGGCTACACAGCTACCTGGCTACCCGGCTACCTACTACCCACCTGGCTTCCCAGCTACATACCTAGCTACCTGCCCACTACCTGGTTACCTACCTAGGAGGGGCCCACTACCTACCTACGTATGGGGGGGGCTATTACCAGGGCACAAAGGGGGCAATTGTTACCATTTGGGGCACTATGGATGGGGAATTTGTACACAGGGAGGTGGACACAGGTAGGAAGATGATTAAAAAAAAGTGAGGAGTTTCAGATCTTTGTGTTGTGAATTTTGAAGGGACGAGTGGTGGCCGGGAGAAGTCATCATGGCGGTCTGGAACGGACGTAGAAGAAAAGGGAATGTGAATGACTCATCAGACAAGATGTCAACAGTAAGTCACTAAATGAAACTGCACTATGCGCACTAGTATCTACCACTATATGGTCACTGTATGACAGTAATATTGGTCTTATTATAATGAATTATATTAAATGACAATGTGGTGGTTTTCAGCATCTTGATGGTGAAGATATGTGGGGTTGATGTGGCGGTATTATATGGACTTTGTAAATTATTGTTGTTTGGCAATTTTGGTCTTGGTATAGTGGTTTGATCAATAACATGATAGTGGTGATCATCTGGCAGTATTTGCTGGACCTTGTATATGTACTGACCCACACAATACAGATAAACTGTGCACGTTGTAAAGACCAACAAGAACTAAATTAAAAAACAATGACACACTTGCATTTTTTTGCTGGGGGCAGGGCAATGGGATTGTTGGGGTTTGCAGGGGGGTCCCAAGCGCTTCAGCTGTATGGGGCATGGAAATTTCTGTTGGCAGCCCTGGCTTTCACTATCTTAGGTAAAAAAGTGATTGTCCTGGAAGTGGAGGACTTGCAGTGTGCTAATTAAGCTGCCTCTAAACTATAAATGTTAAGGGCATTGTCAAACATAATTAGATTACCTTTGGGGTGTCTGCCATGTCATGGGACAAACAAAGTCAGCCTGGCTTTGTAAACTTCAGTGGGGCAGGCAGTGAACTGCTCTAACCTGAAGGAGTTTGTCATCATCTCCTTTATGGAAGCTAAGGAAGGATCCCTAGTGGACTTGTGGATAGCTACAATGGGAACTGGTTTCCCCCACCGGCCTGTAAAGTGGCGTGGGAAGTTAGGTCTCAAAATGCAGATTATGGGGCTTGGTTTGCAGGTCTAATTTGGACATTTCTGAATGAAATGGCCAGATGTGCAGAAAGCAATGTGCCATGTTATAAAAAGAAACCACTAAGCTTTTGTGCCTCTCTTGAGAATTGCAAACACCAAAATTGCTGTACTATACTACTGTGTGAAATGATCCAGTAAACTCATTTGTGTGGATTACAATACAAATGTGAGAATTGAGAACAGACCTCATGCTACAACCTTCGATATTTCCAGATTTTACCACATTATTCTGGTGTAAAAATTGTACAGAAGCAGAAATTACACTCATAGATGAAGCACACTGGCCTATAATGGCAGGAGCTATATATTTGCCAATGACAATGGATCAAACCATCTCCTGTGAGATAAGGAAATCATTTTCTGTAGCTTGCACAGTGCACATATCCCACATATAAATGAATCTAGCCTTATACTGTACAAATATCATTAAGAGGTATTCTTTATTTCTTTATACACACCACTCATCCTAACCATTGTAAAAAGGATACAAGGTTTTTATGTAATTTCTATATTCATATATATAATTTCTATATTCAGAGGTGTGTCACCTCTGCTCTGGACTCTGGCGTCTCCAGCCCAGACATGGATGGGCGCTCTGTTTGACACGGACATAAACGACCGGGATGGTCGCAACTTAATACGCTGAGAATAAACTTCTTTCAAATTGTCTATGTATGGATATGCTATGAAGTACGGCCGAATGTCTGAAACTAAGATATTTTAAAAGGATTTATTACATTTTGAAGTTTTATTGGTTCCACTATTTCTTTGAGATTTTTATGTAATTTACCATTAAGTATTGCGTGTGCTGACTTTATGCCTAAATCAGTAAACGAACCTATACTTTAATGTGTGAATGTTATTGACCCCCCTTTATTCAGAATGCAATTATGTATTCTATAGGAATTAGTGTGAAATATTACGTAACTTGCTCATTTTAGATGTGACAGTATTTTAACAAAAAGTAAGAAAATGTGTTTTTAATGCATACCAATTGAATGCAAATCATTATCAGTTATTTATAAATCAGTTTCAAAGAAGAACCTTTGCTTAAATAATGCATTTTCAACTAATATGCCCCTGACACATTGAATTGTACACAAAGTCATTTCAAGAAATACAAAAAGAATTTTCCCTGTTATACAATATTTTTTTTTCTTGTATCTTTAATAATGCCATTCAATTATATCATTGAACAACACTAAGAATGCTAATAAAATAGGGTAATTCATGTGACAATAATAAGAGTGTAATGGTGCAAGTAATCCTCTTTGCTCTTAGGAAAGAGGATTGAGTAAAAGTTTTGAAAAATTAAAAAAAAATTATAATAATACTGTCTTGGAATCAGTGGAAGATGTGTTAATGCGTATATAGCTAAGTAAAATTCTGAATCCTGGCTGGTGGTGGCTCCGGGGTCAGAGATGGGGTCTCCCCTGGAGCAGTTTTTTTCTTGCCTTGTGGGTTTCAGGGCATTAACCAGTGGGGGACTGAGCTTAAAATTCTTGTCTCCCTCCCTTCACCCACTTTTTCCCCACCCTTGGTTGAACTTGATGGACACGTGTCTTTTTTTCAACCGTACTAACTATGTAACTATATGTTGACTAAGATAGACAGAAATTTTTATCTAGTTATTATGCATATTAATTGGCAAAAATACTCAGCTGGATTATGTAGGGCAGGTAAGATAAATGCCTAAGATGCAATAGGAGCATTTGGACCCCAAAAAAACACAAGCACTCAAAGGAACAAATATATACATTATCGATAACAAACTTATAACCTACAACACCGCCATATAAAGACCACATAGTGGTCAGACACCAGCTCAGGTCACCATCACATTACTGTGACTACAGCACTGATCCAATATTGAAGCAAAATAACCCCTGACATCCAGGGACTCACGGGAAACATCCTCTCTCATGATTTGTTCTCTGAATCATTCTTTTTCCCTTTTTTTCTCCATTTAGTCTAGACAGCCATGATGACTCCTGGCCACCACTTCCCTCTTCAGAATTTACCACACAAAAATCTTAGACTTCTCACTTTATCAGTACTACCCTACCAATTCCTACATCTGTTAAGGCCGACCCCCATAAAGTAAGTAGGCAGTAATGTTGCCCACCATTCAGTCAGCAGGTATCTAGACCCCAGTAAGTAGGTGTACAGCTCTTTGTAGGTAGATATATTGCCCCTTGTAGGTAGATTTACAGCCCCCTGTTGGTAGATTTACAGCCCCCTATAGGTAGATATACAGTCTCCAGTAGGTACCAGTAGATAAATTGACCCCCCTCTCGTCTCTCCAGCAAACATAAGCAGCAAACACCAGGTATCCCACCACAGTCTTTAGGCGCAACCGCCAGTCACCTATATCACAGGCACAGTCTGTTGCCCACAAGGGCTCTCACCCCTCCAGCGTGGTGCAAGGCACGACTCCTAGAAAGGACCTTCGTGCTTCCCTCAGCTTCCAAGGTGGTTGCTCTCCAGTAACTGGCAGGAAACCAAACAACACACAGCTCACCTGACCTCCAGACTTACATAGGCCATCCAAAAACTCCATCCTGGACCTGGAGTGGGAGCAGTCATCCAACCCCGCTATTTGACTGCTCCAGTGAAGGCCGACCCAGACTTGCTGCTGTTGCAGCCAAACTAACTTTAAACGTGTCAGTGGCCTGATGCCGCTGACACAGAAATATCTGGCCTTCACTCCACTCAAGACAGGAATTTTGGTGGCACATATCTATACCAAGGCCTTGTGCCTTCCTACATACCCCCCCCCTCTGCCCCAAGCCGGGGTTCTGGACACCTGTAGCCAAAAAGCAGTGAACCCTTGAGAGGGCATCCACAATGACACTATGGAGGTGGCAAAAGCAGGAGTAGGCCACAGAGTGGCAGATTGACACAGTGTGGAGGTCACGGCAGCAGCAGCATGAGGTCAGACAGTGGCACAATGACATTCTAGATGTGGCAAAACAGTAGTAGGCCACAGAGTGGCACAATGACACAGTGTGGAGGTCACGGCAGCAACAGCATGAGGTCAGACAGTGGCACAATGACAAAGTGTTTATGGCAAGGCAGCAGAAGCATGATGACAGGCAGTGGCACAATGACATTCTGGAGGTGGCAAAATCAGGAGTAGGCCACAGAGTGGCAGATTGACACAGTGTGGAGGTCACGGCAGCAGCGCTGAGGTCAGACGTGGCAAAATGACTTCTAGATGTGGCAAAACGTAGTAGGCCCCAGAGGGGCACAAAGACAGAGAGTGGGGTGACCGGGGACAGCAGCTGAGGTCAGACAGTGGGACAATGACATTTGGAGTTGGGAAAAACAGGGAGGCCCAAAGAGTGGCACCCAATGGGGGCACCGTGGGGAGGGTCACGGCGCGCAGATGAGGTCAGACAGTGGCCACAATGAAACAAAAAAGTGTGGAGGTACCCGGCAGCAGCTGCAAATGGGTAGACAAGGTGGCACAATGACTTCTGGAGGTGGGAAAAAAAGGAGTAGGCCAAGAGTGGACAATGACACAATGTGGGGGGACCGGGGGCGCCACAGCGCAGTGAGGTCAGAAAGTGGCAAAATGACAATTTGGAGGGGGCAAAAAAAATGGGGTAGGCCACAAGTGGACAATGGCCCGTGTGGAGTGCAGGCGAAACAGATGAGGTCAGACAGTGGCCAAAGACATTTGGGGTGGAAAAAAAAATGGGGAAAAGGCCCAGAGTGGCAAAATTGACAGGTGTGGGGGCCCTGGCAGGAAATTAACGGCAACAGAAGAGGTCAGAGAGGGGCAAAAAGGACTTTTTTGGAAAGGTTGCAAAAACAGAAGTAGGCCCAGAGTGGAAACAATGACACAGTGTGGAGGGTCTGGGGCCCAGAAACAAGCAGCAGGCTTGAGGCCCTTGGAGTGGCTTTGCCCAAGGGGGGAAAGGTTTTTTGGAAAATATTTGGCCCCTTGGTTAAAGAGGGTTTGGTGGCAGAGGGGAAGAAAATTGTCAGAAAGATGTGTGGCATCGGGAGGGGTGGCGGCTTCAGAATAGTGGCTGAGGCAGGTAATTTGAACCCAGACTCATTTCTCACAGTTTTGGGGAGGCATCATGGCTGATGTTGTTTTGATACCTAAGGGTTGGGGTGTGGAAACCTGGCCCTTTCCCGCCCCGTTTTATCTGGCCAAAAGGGCGTCGTTTTTCCCCATTTTTCCCGTGGAAAAAGCGGGTTCTCCTTGGGGGGAACGATGGCCCCCCCGCCACAAATGAACACCCGCTCTGTTTCCCCAATATTGGCCGGGCAGGACAGGTTCTCCACTTTCAAATCAGCAAGGGTTTTGGCCCACATCCAGTTTGGTTTTCCCAAAAGTCCGCGGGATCTTCTAACGGGGGGGGCGAGTGCTGTCCCAAATAGGCCCCCACCCCGTTGGTTCCCGGGGGCTGTCCAAAGGGTTTCTCCCCTTTCCCCCCTGGCGACGGTTCCCCCTCCTTGGGCGGGTGAAGGAAGTGCTCAAAAGTGCTCCCGACTTAGGTTGCTGCTTGGGTGGGGCTGGTAAAGGGTCCTACCCACCCCAAACCCTTCCCCCAGCAGCTGCCCCGGGGTAGGGGGTGGGGCGGGTGAAAACCCCTCGGTCAGGGCCTGTCTGAGGGGGGACCCAAAAAACCCCACATAGGGAAGCGGCCAACTGATTTTTTGGGGGATTTCCCTTTTAGTATTTTAGTTTGTCCCCCCTCTCGCGCTGGAAGAAGGGCTCCCCATTTTGGAAAGGTTTGGGTGGGTCCCAAAAGGGGGGAGAGCCGAAAGTCATCCCTTTTTGGCCGGGGGGATGCTGGGGCTATTTTGGCTGTCCTATCCAGGCAAATCAGAAAGCTGGGGCCAAACTGCAAAAAGTGGGTTTCCCCAGGGGGTCCCTGCCTCATCTCCCCGGGGGACTGTCAGGTTTTTGGGGGTCATTTGCCCCGTCTTTTCCTCATCTCCCTCTACTCCTCCCGCCTTTCTCCCGCTTCTCCCCTCTTTTTCACCCTGGGTTGAAAATCTACTAAATTTTACAAAACAATGCTTCTGCTCCACCTGTCCTCCCCCCCCATTTCAGTCCCCACCCGGGCTCATGTGGGGCCCCGGGGGTTTTAGTCGCCCGGGCTCCAGTCCCCCCCCCCAGACAGTAATTTTTCCCGCATTTGTTCCAGGGGAAAATTAAGAATTTGAATGACGTTATTCATCCATAATTTTCCCGG
>JAODAL010050075.1:0-27701 GCA_025379985.1 Phyllomedusa bahiana
GTGCAAGGTGCCTCAATGAAAAAAGGGGCTGTAGTGCGCCAAATAAAAAAAACACGTCTGTAAAGTTTTTCGGATAATAAAAGGTATTTTTTGGCACCAATAAATTTTCCCCTGTAGCGACTAAAAATTGCTGTATTCAAATTTAATGCAAAGTAGATCTTCAACAAAGCGGGCCCTTTGCCCCAAAAGGGTGAAAAAACACGTATTTAAAATGTATTCGGAAAATACAAGGTTTTTTTTTGGCCCCTTTTAAAATTTCACCTGTGGTCCTACAAAATTGCGGGTATTCACTTTTAAAAGTGGCAAGGGGGCCTCAATAACAAAGCTGTAGCCCCAAAAATTCAAAAACACAATTTTGTAATGTATTCGGATAAAAAAAGGGTATTTTTTGGCCCCTTTATCAATTCCTTGGGGTGATTTAACAAAATTGGCAGAAATTCACTTTTTAATTCAAGGGCCTCAATGAACAAAACTGTAGTGCCCCAAAGTCAAAAAACACGTATCTAAAATTTATTCGGAAAATAAAAAGGTTTTTTTTGGCACCAAAACCAACCTGTGCTGACACAAAATTCCCGGGATTCAAATTTTAAAACTGCAAGGTGGATAATAACAAAAAAGGGGGGGAATTTGGGCCCAAAATTGAAAATGAACACCTATCTAAAAAGTATACTGATAATTAAAGGGGAGTTTTCACCTAACAAAGAGACCCTGTTGTTAACCTTAAAAAAAGATGTGGGAACCAATATAAAATTCAGGCTGCCCAATAACCAGGAAATATTTCAAAAGTAAAAAAGTTAAAAATAAAGCTATTGCAGGGGCAATGTCTACTCTAAGTCTTGGTGAACTTTATCCAGTATTCTTTAATAAAAGGCGCTTGTCTGTGTTTCGGCCCCGCGTATGTGGTGGGGTCCACCCCTTCCCGTTCCCGCGCCCCCTGACGTTTAACAGGCGGTAGATGCTCCTTTAAAATATCTCATACCTAACTACAATAAAACTATCCAATCTCTAATCTAAACTAAGTTGTAAGGATCCCAGCTAACATAGAGCTTTCACTGTGAAGAAATAGAATAATTCGATGAGCTGTTTGGACACCAGGACAGAGCGCACGCTCCATCACTGTCTATGCAGACCTGAGGAACACTGAGGCTGAACAGGAAGGATCTGGTTCTATGTTAAAACGAGTCAAATGTGATTTTTCCAGCCAATCCAACCCATACACATCCCAGTCATGACGTCGCACATAACACTCACCCTGCTCAATCGTCATAGCTGATTTGCTGGCCGCCAAAATGACAGGAAGATCGACCGCGAAAATGGCACGATCTTAATAGATGATGCACAGATTTTAATCTAAATTAAATCACATGAACTAAAAATTTTTCGATCAACATAAAAACTGTGCCGATTTCAACTTTGTCGATAATAATCGCTCAACACTACTCACCACGTGCCCCGTTTATATTTTATTGCCTTCCTCAGAAGAAACTGAGCAACAAGTGTTGGAGTGCTTTTTCTCCTCCTTTTTTTGTGAAAATGAAAAGTTTGAGAAAACAATTTTTGGAATTATCTGGAAAAATTTTAAAATTTTTCATTTACAACAATGTGATTCCAGAAATTTTCCTGTGAAAAGCCTGTGCGGTCAAATGCACACTATACCCATTGATGAATTCATTCAGGGGTGTATTTTTTCCAAAAATGGGTAAAATTTTGGGGTTTTTTTTCCCTTTCGGTTTGGGGGGGGCTCTACTAATCAACATGAGGGGGCCCCACCAATCCAGCTTATTTGCCTCCCAAATTGCCAAAAACGCACCTTTTCCCCTTCAAGACCACCACGTGCCTCGTATATATTTAGACCACATAGGGGGAAACCACTAAGCAAAATTTGGACAACGGGGTTTTTGGTGCTTTTTTCCCCTCCTTTTTTTGGAAAAAAAAAAAATGTGAGAATAATAGGCAATTTTTTCGGAAAAATGAATTTTTTTTTCATTTCACAATCTGATTTTCCAAAATTTCTGTGAAAAACCCCGTGGCCCCAAAATGCACGTTTTAAAACCGCCAGATAATTCAATGAGGGTGTAGTTTTCTAAAATGGGGGCAAAATTTTGTTTTTTTTTTTTTTTTGTTTTTTAACTTGGGGGGGGTTTACCGATGCAACTTGAGGGGCCCCCACCAATCCACTTATTTTGCACTCCCAAATCCAAAAGCTCGCTTCCCTTCCCCAAATTCAACACTGTCCGTATATTATTTATGACCACATATGGATATTGCCTTATGCAGATGAAATTGGGGGAACAGGTTTTGGGTGCTTTTTTTCCCTTTTTTTTGTGAAAAAGAAAAAATGGAAATAAAAAGTGCAATTTTTGGAAAAATTTACATTTTCATTTTTCACAACCTGTTTCCCCAAAATTTTTTGTAAAAACCCTGGGGGGAAAAATGCACGCTAAAACCCAGAAAAATTCATTGGGGGGTGTTTTTTTTAAAAGGGGGTCACTTTGTTTTTTTTTTTTTTTCCCGGAAAGTTGGGGGGCTGTAGTAATACAAATGGGGGGCCCCCCAATCCAGTTTTTTTGCATTTCCAAAGCCAAATAGCGCTCCTTCCTTTAAGCCCACCCTTCCCTTTTATATATTTTTGCCCACATTGGATATTCCCTTTTCTCAAAGAACTGGGCAACATTTTTTGAGGTGCTTTTTCTCCTCCTTTTTTTTTTGTAAAAAAATGAAAATTTTTGAGTGAATACTGCAATTTTCGGGAAAAAATTGTCATATTTCATTTTCACAATGTTATTCCAGAAATTTCGGGAAAAAACCCTGGGGGGTCAAAATGCACACTATACCCTAGATGAATTCATTAAGGGTTCTTTTCAAACAGGGTCCTTTGGGTTTTTTTTTTTTCCGCTGTTCGGAATTGGGGGGGCCCCTACTAATGCAAAAAAGGGGGCCCCCACCCAAATCCAACTTATTTTGCACTCCCAAAAACCAAAATCCCCGCTCTTTCCCCTTTTCAAAGACTCCCACTGAAACTGTTTTATATTTTATGACCACATTTTGGGCTTTTGCCTTTTCAGATGAAAAAAAACAACAGATTTTGGGTGCTTTTTTTTTCCTTTTTTTTGTGAAAAACAAAAAATTTTTGAGAATAATAGTGCAATTCTCTGGGAAAAAATTTTAATTTTTCATTTTCACAACATGACCAAAATTTCTGTGAAAAGGCGTGGGGTCAAAATGCATCAAAAAACCCCTAATGAATTCATTAAGGGGGAAAATTTTTTAAAAACCGTCAGTTTTTTTTTTTTTTTTTTTTTCCGCTGTTCGGAACTTGGGGGGGGCCCCACTAATGCAACATGAGTGCCCCCACCAATCCCCAAATTATTTTTCACCCCAAAAAACCAAATAGGCCTCCATCCCCAAAAAGACCACCCCGTGCCCCGTTTTTTTTTATGCCACATTTTGGGGGGGATTCCTTACTCAAAAGAATTTGAGCAAAAGGGTTTAAAATGCTTTTTTTTCCTCCTTTTTTGTTTAAATAAAAAAAAATTTGAGAAAAAATAGTGCAATTTTTCTGGAAAAATTTAAATTTTTATTTCCCCCAACCTGATTCCAGAAAATTTCTGTGAAAAGCCTTTGGGCTCAAAAACACGCTATACCCCTGAAAATTTGAGGGTGTACTTTTTAAATAGGGTCACTTTTGGGTTTTTTTTTTTTCCCCCGTTCGAAACTTGGGAGGGGGTCTACTAATGAACATGAGTGCCTCCAGCCAAAAACCGCTTATTTTGCACTCCCCAAAACCAAATAGCGCTCCTTCCCTTCAAAAGACTCCCACGTGCCCTTTTTATTTTTTTATGACACATTAGGGCAAATTTCCTTACTGAGAAGAAACTAGGCCCGGGTTTTTGGGGTGCCTTTTCTAAATTTTTTTTTGTGAAAATAAAAATTTGATTTTAAATTTTTAATTTTTCATTTTCACAATCTAAATTCCAGAAATTTCTGGAAAAAGCCTTGGGTCAAAAACACGGCTATACCCCTAGATGAATTCATTGAGGGGTGTACTTTCTAAATTGGGTCATTTTTTTTTTTTTTTTTCCTTTTTTTCGGGAAACTTGGGGGGCTCTTACTAATGCAACATGGTCCTCCAGCCAATCCGGCTTAGTTTGCACTCCCAAAAAACCAAATATGACCCTTCCCTTTTTCTAAGACTCACCACTGCCCCCGTTTATTTTTATAAAACACTTTTGGGGGTATTGCCTTATCAAAAAATGAGAAACAGGATTTGGGTGCTTTTTCTCCCCTTTTTTGTGAAATAATGAAAAATTTGAAATAATAGTGCAATTTATAAAAATTGTTAATTTTTCATTTCAAACCGACCCCAAAAAATTTTCTTTAAATAGCCTAGAGGTCAGAATGCCGCTATAACCCCTAAAGGAAATTTAATGAGGGGTGTAATTTGGTTAAAAAAGGGGTCCTTTTTGGGGTTTTTTTTTTTCTAACTTGGGGGGACTTAGTAATAAACATAGGGCCCCCCCACCAATCCACTTATTTTGCACTCCCCCAAACCAAATAGCGCTCCTTCCCTTTTAAGACTCACCACGTCCCCCCTTTATATTTTTTGACCCATATGGGGTATTTTCCTTCCTCAAAAAACTGAGAAAAAATTGTTGGGGTGCTTTCTTCCTCCTTTTTTTTGAAAATGAAAAGTTTTAGAAAAAATTTTGGAATTTTCTGGAAAAATTTTTAATTTTTCCCTTTTTAAACAAATTTATTCCAGAAATTTATGTAAAAAACCTTGCGGTCAAAATGCAAAGCTTTAAAAACCCGGAAATTCATTGAGGGGGGTAGTTTTTCCAAAAAGTGATCAAAATTTTAGTTTTTTCTCTGTTTCTGGGTTAGGGGGTTCTACTAATGCAACATGAGGGGGACCGCCCAAACCAGCTTATTTTGCACTCCCAATGCCAAAAAGCCTCCTTCCCTTTCTAAGACTCCCACGTCCCGTAAAATTTTATGACCACAAGGGGAAAATTTCTTTCTAAACGAAATTGGGCAACAGTTTTTGTGGTGCTTTTTCTCCTCCTTTTTTTGGGTGAAAATAAAAAATGTGAGAATAATAGTGCAATTTTCTGGAAAAATGTAAATTTTTCATTTTCACAATCTGATTTCAGAAATTTCTGTGAAAAGCCGGGGGCTCAAAAGCACGTTAAAAACCCCTAGATGAATTCGATGGTGGTGTAGTTTCTAAAAGGGGTAAATTTTTGTTTTTTTTTTTTTTCTCTTTTTTGGAATTTGGGGGGGGGGCTATACCGATGCAATTTGGGGGCCTCCACCCAATCCAACTTTTTTTTTCACTCCCAAATCCAAATAGCTCGCTTCCCTTCCAAGTTCATCGTGTCCTGTATAATTTTTTGCCCCACATTGGGGTATTGCCTTCCTCAGAAAAACGGCAAAAAAAAAGTGTTGGTGTGTTTTTCTCCCCTTTTTTTTGTGACAATGAAAAATTTTGAGAATAATAGTGCAATTTTTCGGGAAAAAAATTTTAAAATTTTCAAAACCCGATTCCAGAAATTTCTGTGAAAAGTCTGGGGGTTAAAAATGCCGCTAAAAAACCCCTAATAATTCATTAAGGGGTGTAATTTCCAAACTGGGGTCAATTTTTTTTTTTTTTTTTTCTCTGTTTTAGAACTTGGGGTCTATACTGGGCCATCTTTTCCATTGGGCACACTAGGCAGTCCCCGGGGGGGCCCCAGCTTATAGGGGCCCCTGGGGTGTATGTTTGTCCCGGGAATACAATAAACATACCTGGTCCCTTTGGTTTGGGTTTGCTTTTTTAAACGGTTTGTGTGTTTTTTTTAGGATGTGCAAACAGTTAAATAACATGATGGAGAAGGGAGCCGAAGGTTTTCCCGCCCTGCCAAATAGTCTTGTAGGCTGCAGGCTGGGGGGTCCAACAAAGTGGGGGATAAATGGGTGTGCTTGGGGGGGGAGAGGGTTTAGCTATGTGATATTTTTTTTTGGACAGGGGCCCACTGCAGTGCTCTGCCCAGGGCCCAAATGCTTTAAGACGACTCTGGGGCTATAACCCCTGAACTGAGGGCCTTCAGCCAATCCAGCTTATTTTGCACTCCCAAATCAAAATAGCTCTGCTTCCCTTCCAAGATTCAACACGTGTCCTGTATATATTTTATGACCACATATGGAGTATTGCCTTAGGCAGATGAAATTGGGCAACAGGTTTTGGGGTGCTTTTCTCCTCTTTTTTTTGTGAAAATGAAAAATGTGAGAATAATAGTGCAATTTTCTGGAAAAAATTACATTTTGCATTTTCACAACCTGATTCCAGAAATTTTTGTGAAAAGCCTGTGGGGTAAAAATGCACGCTATACCCTTAGATGAATTCATTGAGGGGTGTAGTTTGTAAAATGGGGTCACTTTTGTTTTGTTTTTTTTGTTCCGGAAGTTGGGGGGCTGTAGTAATACAACATGAGGGCCTCCAGCCAATCCTGCTTATTTTGCACTCCCAAAGCCAAATAGCGCTCCTTCCCTTCTAAGACTCACCACGTGCCCTGTTTATATATTTTGACCACATATGGAGTATTGCCTTACTCAGAAGAAACTGGGCAACTAGTTTTGAGGCGCTTTTTCTCCTCCTTTTTTTGTGAAAATGAAAAATTTGAGATGAATACTGCAATTTTCTGGAAAAATTGTCATATTTCATTTTCACAATGTTATTCCAGAAATTTCTGTGAAAAGCCTGTGGGGTCAAAATGCACGCTATACCCCTAGATGAATTCATTAAGGGGTGTAGTTTCTAAAACAGGGTCACTTTTGGGTTTTTTTCTGCTGTTCTGGAACTTGGGGGGCTCTACTAATGCAACATGAGGGCCTCCAGCCAATCCCAACTTTTTTTTGCACCCCCAAAAACCAAAACCCCCTTCCCTTCCCTTCTAAGACCACCACTAGAGAGGGGGCGAATTTCCCGAAATTGGGGTTTTCTTTTTCCATTTCCCCCAAATTTTTCCTCGGCAAAAAAAAAATTTCCCTTTTCCAAATTACTTCGGGACAATAACGTTAAAAAACACTATTTCCAGGCTGAAACAGAGCCTGCAGGGCGGGTAAAAAATTTTTGGGCCCATGTTTTAAAAATATGCAGGGGACTTTTTTTGGTCTCAATACAAGTTTGTTTTTAAAGTATGACAACGCAAAAGGGACTGCGGGCCCCGCTTTTAAAATCGTTTTCCACTTTTAAAATTCCCCTGGGGCATTTTAAGGGGGAAAAACCCTGACCAAAAAACTGAAGGGGGAATGTACCCTGATAAAGTCATGGCAGCGACAGCTTGGGAAAAAAAAAGCTTTTAGGGCTCAGGTAGCAAACCCTCAGTGACCAGAGTTTTGGAGGTTTATGGCGGCGCCAAAAGCAGCACAAAGAAAATCAGAAGATGGCACAATGATTTAAATTTTGGAGGTTGGCAAAAAAAAGGAGTAGGCCCAAAAGATGGCAAAAATTTCCCCAAATAAGTAAAGGTTTCGGCAGCACCCCAGCCCGCAGCATGAGGGCCCGACAGTGGCAAAAATGACAATTTTGGGGAGTGGCAAAAACAGGAGTAGGCCCCAAGTGGGACAAATGACACAGTTTTTTAGTCACGGCCCGCAGCCACAGCAGCACATGAGGGGCAGACAGTGGCCCCCAATGACACAAGTGGGGTGGCCGGCAGGGAAATCAAAAACAGCGGGATTTTTGGGCGAAAAAAAAATGGGACAATTTAAAAAAAGTGTGTAGGGCACGGGGAAGGGAGCCACAGCAGCAGCATTTAAAGTCCCCGACAAATGGGCACAATTTATTCTGGGTGCAAAAAAAGGGGTAGGCCACAGAGTGGGACAATGACACAGTGTGTAGTCCACAGCACAGCCACAGCAGCAGCAAGAGGTCAGACAGTGTCACAATGACACAGTGAGTTGTCACGGCAGCAGCCACAGCAGCCGCATGAGGTCAGACAGTGCACAATGACATTCTGGAGGGGCAAACACAGGAGTAGACCACAGAGTGACAATGACACAAGTGTGTAGGTCACGGAAGCAGCCACATGCACAGCATGAGGTCCAACAGTGACACAATGAACACAGTGTTTAGGTCACGACAGCAGCCACAGCAGCAGCATGAGGTCAGACAGTGGCACAATGACACAGTGTGTAGGACACAGCAGCAGTTCACAGCAGCAGCATGAGGTCAGACAGTGGCAACATTACATTCTGGAGGTGGCAAAACAGTAGTAGCACAGAGTAGGGCACAATAGACAAGAGTGGAGGTGACGGCGGCAGCAGCATGAGGATCCAGACAGTGGCACAATGACAGAGGTGAGGTTCACGGCAGCAACCACATCAGCAGCCTGAGATCAACATTGGCACAATAGACATTCTGGAGTTGCAAAACAGATAGTAGCCACAGAGTGGGCACACAGACAGAGAGTGGAGGGACTGGGCGCAGCAAGCATGAGTCAGACAGTGTCACAATGACAAAGTGTTTAGGTCAACGCAGCAGCCCACAGCACAGCATGAGGTCAGACAGTGGCACAATGACACAGATGTGTAGTCACGGCAGCCGCCACAGCCGCAGCAAGAGGTCCGACATGTGTCACAAATGACTTCTGGAGTGCAACAACAGGAGTAGGCCACAGAGTGGCACAATACACAGTGTGTATGGTCACGACAGCAAGCCACAGCAAGCAGCATGAAGGTCAACAGTGGCACAATGACACACAGTGTGTAGGTAAACGCAGCATCACAGCAGCAAAATGAGGTCAACATTTGCACAATGACACAAGTGTAGGTCACGGCAGCAGCCACAGCAGCAGCATGAGTCAGACTGGCACATGACATTCTGGAGGTTGGCAAAAACAGGAGTAGGCCCACAGAGTTGGGACAATGACACAGTGTGTAGTGCACGGCAGCAGCCACAAACAGCAGCATGAGGTCCACCAGTGGCACAATGACACAGAGTGGTAGGAAACGGCAGGCAGTCACAGCACAAAAAGAGGTCAGACAGTAGCACAATCGACACAGTGTGTAAGGTTACGCAAGCAGCCACAGAAGCGCATGAGGATCACCAGTGGCACAATGACATTCTGGAGTGGCAAAAACAGGAGTAGGCCCAGGAGTGGGTACAATGAACACAGTGTGTAGTCTACGGCAGAGCCACAGCAGCAGCATGAGTCAGACAGTGGCACAATGACACAGTGTGTAGTCACGGCAGCAGCCACACAGCAGCATGAGGTCAGACAGTGGTCAAAATGTACACAGTGTGGTAGGTGAGACGGCAGAAGCACATAGGGCAGACAGTGGCACACTGACCATTCTGGAGGTGGCAAAAACGAGTAGGCCACAGAGAGGCACAATTGATAGAGAGTGGAGTGACGGCGGCACAACATGAAGGTCGATAGTGCACAATAACAATTCTGAAGGTGGCAAAAACAGGAATAGGCCACAGAGTGTGCACAAGACACGTGGTCTAGGTCACGGCAGCAGCCTAAGCAGTAAAAAAAAACCGCAAGAGGTTTCAGACAGTGGCACAATGACATTTCTGAAGTGGCCAAAAACTGGAGTAGCCACAGAGTGGCACAATAGACAGAAGTGAGGTTACGGCGGCAGGAGCAACACATGAGGTCAGAGAGTGGCACAGTGTCCTAGGTCACGGCACGCAGCCTAAGCAGCAGCATGAGGTCAGACTGTGGCACAATGACATTCTGGAGTGTGCCAAAAACTGGAGTAGGCCACAGATGGCACAAATTAAATAGAGTGGAGGTGTACGGCGTCAGAGCAACAGCATGGGTCAGAGATTGGCACAATTACACAGTGTGAGATTGTCATGCACCAGCACAACAGCAGCAGCTGAGGTCAGACAGTGGCACAAGACAGGAGTTGGAGTGGGTGCAAAAATTTACCAGCTCCCTAGTGAAGAAAGGTGGTGGCAGATGAGAAACTGTCAGCAGATGTGTGGCATCAGGTGCTTGCGGCAGCAAATAGTGGCTGAGGAAGGTGTATTTGAACCCAGACTCATTTCTTACAGTTTGTGTTAGGCATCATGGCTTGATTGTAGTCTGACGCCTAAGGCATTTGGTGTGAGGAAATCCTGGCTGATCCATGCACTGATTCATCTGACAAAAGGTCAGTCATTCCCACATTTCCATGGACAAGCGGGTTCTCCTTGGGGTAACGATGGCCCCCCCGCATTGAACACCTACACTGAAGCCACACTACTGGCAGGCAGGACACTGTCTCCCACTGCAAACTCGGCAAGTATGTGGCCACACATCCAATTTGGCTGCCCATATCCAGCGGATCTTCTAACTGGGGTGGCAGAGGCTGTCCAAGTAGGCCACGCCTGTTGGATCAGGTCCTGCTCCAGGTCCGCTGCTGCTGCAGTGCTGCTGCTGGCGACTGCCCTCCTCACTAGGCGGGTGAAGGAAGCTGCTCATAGTGATCCAACTTAGGTTGCTCTGATAAGGCGGGTATGCTCCTACCCACCAATCCCCCACAGCTGCGGCAGTTAGTAGGGGACGCTGAAGAACCCCCCGGTCAGACCTTCAGAGCAGGGTAGCCGCCATAGGCAGCGGGCCAACGACTACAGGATTTCCCTATATATTTTATTTTCCCTTTTGGGGCCTACGAGGGGCCAATTGGGGGGAGACCAGAAGCATCCCCCTACCAGATGCTGTTTGGCTGTCACAGCCAGGGAAATCAGCATGCCAGGCCATTCCAAAACTGACTCCGAGGGACTCCCGCCTCCTCTCCACGTATAAATTTCCACGGTGCTTGGGGTCATCTGCCTCTCTTCCTCATCCCCTTTCCCCTCCAGCCTCCTGCCTTCCCACTTGTCCCTGGGTAGAAAACCACTCTTGCACCAGACAAGCTTCTGCTCCAATGTCCTCCCCCTCCTCCTCCCCCATTTCAGTCCCCACCGACTCATGTGGCCGGGAGTAGTCGCCACGTCTCCAGTCCCGCCCCGAAAAATTTTTTAGATCTGTTCCCGGGCATGAAGCAGTGGAATGATGTTATTCGTCCCGTAGTCCTGGACGCAAATAACGGGGCCCCCTCAAAATCCCCTCAAAAACGGCGGTGTCAGAGAGGCCCGGGTGAAATCAAGTTACACGGGGATATCCTGTTCGCCTGGACATCAAAAAATTTTAATTGCTTCTCTGTTCATACAGCCCCGGTCCAACGGGGCGGGTGGAAATTCCAACGGGTGGAAACATCGCATTCGGGTTGGTTGGGGTGAGGAGTTCTCCCGCGAATCGGGGAGGGTGTTCCCTGGCTTTGTGGGAAATGGATGAAGGCATTGCACATTTTCCCTGGCCATTTTCAGAATTTTCTGAAGTTTGGTGGAAGATTCGGAACCTTTTTACAACCAATTGAAAGTTGGCCATGCAGGGGTATGGCCATCCCTCTGGGTGCACGCGGACCCCATGTTTTCCCCATTGTCCGTCCCATGGTTCCCGTTTGCGTTGGCGCGGAGAAAGCCAAATCGATTTTTTGTGCATGAGCCGAGGCAAGAGGTGTAAAACTGCGTGACCCCGCTGTGCCTCCCAGGGTAGAGGGAGCTTATTTGGGGGGCTGTTTTTGGGGTGGGGGAGGGGGAGGAGGGGACATTGGCACGGAGCCGCAGTTTGAAAAGGGGAGGAGAAAGCGCGTTCCTGTCCAAGTTGTTGGTGTCCCGGGCGGAAAACCTTCACCCATGGCCCTAAAGGGCATGTACTGGCCCTGACCCTAGTTACAGCCCAGATCCGCGCTGCCGTGCACCCCTTGGCAAACCCATAAAAAAGGGGTGGGCCCCCCCCCCCTGTTTACTATTTTTAAGTGCTGGTACTGCCTTTTTGGGGGAAAAAAAATTAGGCTTGAACTCTCCATTTTCGGCTCGGCACAAGCCATTAGTTCTGAACCGTGAGAGTCCCCCATTTGAAAGGTAGGGGCTGCAGTACCAACAAATTGGCAGGACATTGGGGCAGCCTTTTTGCAACCCCTTTGGATGGTTGGGCGCATACTGTTGGGCCCCCTTTTCCCAAACGCCCCGCGAACGGTGCTGGGCCCCTGTGTAGCGAGGAAACAGGAGCTTTATGGGTCGGGTGAAAGAAAGTCAAAGAAAACAGGCCCCCCTTTTGCAAGGTGGTGGAGCCCTTGACTGGGCTGCAATGGCAAAATTTTTGCCCCTGGGGGGGTTTAGCTGCGCTTTCTGTTGTTTCGGGGGGCAGGGAAATTTGGCCAACCCTCTGACCACGTTTCTTCCCCGGCCCCCGGATGGTGGGCGCTTTAAAGGGGTTTAAGCAGGGCCGTGGTGCCAACGTTAGCTCCCTGGTCACGCTTCACTTTCTGCTACAGGGTTCTAAATTTTTAAAAACCCTTTTTCGGCTTTCCCCCCCGTTTTCTTTTGCAAAGAACTGCCCACCGCCCCAGTATCGGATTTTTTTCCGCCAACGCGCCGCAATGAGTGAATAAGCCGTCGCTGCTCACTGAGCCTCTGTGCTGCCCACCCTTTTTTGGGGGCCTGCGAACGGGGGTTTTACCCCTTTCCCTTGGCTCCCGAAACCTCACCCTGCTGCTATCCCCTGCTCAATGCCACCACCCATTAAAAAAAAAAAACCCCCCCCTGGGGGGGGGGGGAAAAAAAAAACTTTTTTAAAAAAATAAATTTTTTTGGGGGGGGAAAAAGGGGTGGAAAGCCCATGTTTTTCAAAGGTTTTGGAAGGTTTTGGGGGGTTTTGGGCTACATCATAATCTATTTTTTTTTCATCGTCACTGCTGCCCCCCACCGGGTTTTGGGGAAAAAAAGGGGGAAAACCTAAAAAATGGGCCTTTATTCCCTCAACAATTTTATTAAATTTTGCCGCCCCACGCCAAAAAAGCAGGGGATAATGGCCCAAAATTTTTTCGCTTTTCCAAGTACTTTGACTGCCCTCCTCAAATTTTTCATCCTCCTATATAGGGCGCTGGACCCAGCCACAAGGAAATTCTGGTGAGGGAAAAGGGTGGGACAAGGCGGGTGAGGGGCCCGGGGGGCCCCTGACCCCTCCCCGGGGCCCTGCCGTTTAAAAGGGTTTTTGTCGCTTCCCACCCACTTTGACTGGGGGTTTTTCAGATGTCATCTGGGAGGGAAATGGAAAAGACCTAAATCCCTTTAATCCCGAACCATTGGGGTTTCTGAACAACACACGGCCCTAAAAGACAGCGGGAAATTGTGGCCTCACCGGGGTTTACCCCCCGCTGCGGGGCATCCCCTTGCTGTGCTGGGGCCCTTTTTAGGGAAAGTTTTTTGCCTTTTGCCACTCGCAGGGGGAAAAGGGGGCCCGCCACCTTCTTTTCTGAAAAAACTGTTTTTTCTAAAATGGACAGACACGTTTGATGAAGAATCTGTAAAATATAAATTTCCCCACCCGGAAAAACTTTCCCAAAAGGGAACCCCGTAACAAGCCCTTTTGGGAACCCCTTTGGGTTTCAAAATTTCGCTCCACAAATGGGGAGGAAAAATTTGGGCTTTTATGTGCCGTTTTAAAAAACTCTTGTGGGATTTTTGAAAAAATAAAAAACACCAAAAAAGGCTTTTAATTTAAAATTTGGATTTTGAAAAATTTTCTACAGAATTGCTTCTGTAGGGTGAAAAAAAAAGGGTTTTTTTTTACCCGAGTACCCCAAATTTCAGAAAAACCTTAATTAACCCCGGAAGTAAATTGCGCAAAAGAATTGGGGCAACCCCAAAAATACAGCTTTTTTAGCGTGTTAACAATGGCGGTTTTCTACCTACCAAACCCGGAGAAAAAAAATTTTTAAATTTAAACCCTTTGCTTGTGAATTTGGGGGCAGGAAAAAAAGTATTCTTTTGGGGTGAAAGACGGTTTAAATTTTAAATCACCAAAAGCAAAAATTTCAACGTTTTAAATTTAAACCCCCGGGTGTAAATTCGCCAAAAAATTTTGCAACCCCTAATACAAACTTTGTAGCGTGTTACAAGGCGTTTTATTCCAAAGCTACGCAACAAGAGAAAAAAATTTTAATTAACCTTCGCTTTTAAATTAGGCACAGGAAAAAAGTTTTTTTTTTGGCCCCCGAAAGACCGTTTTTTTTGTCACCCCAGCGAAAAACCAAACCTTTTATTAACCCCTGGATGTAAATTGGGGCCCAAAAAAATTTTAGCAGCCCCCAAAAATAAAGCTTTTGTAGCCTTTTTGTTTCAATGGCCTATTTTTTACGCTACACAACAAAGAAAAAATTTTTAATTTAAACCCTTTGGGTTTGTGAATTTTTGTTAAAAAGGGGAAAAAAAAAGTATTTTTTTTTGGGGGGTTTAAAAAGAGGTTTTTTTTTGGCCACCACAGCAGAAAAACAAGCTTTAAATTTAAAAATGGATGTTTAAATTTTCGCAAAAAAATGAGCAACCACAAACTACAGCTTTGTAGCGTTTTACAAAGGCGTTTTTTTTAGTAAAACCCAAAAAGAAAAAAATTGGGAATTAACCTTCGCTTGGAATTAGGTACAGGGAAAAATTTTTTTTGGGCGGGGTTAAAAAAGGTTTTTTTGGGTTTACCACAGCGAAAAACAAAAAATTAAATTAAAACCCCGGATGTAAAAATTTCGCAAAAGAATTGGCAAACCAAAAAAACTTTCTAGCTTTTAGCTGTTACCCAAAGGGGGTATTTTTTACCTACACAACAAGAGAAAAAAATTGGGAAATTTAAAATTCCCCTTGTTGGGAAATTTTGGGTCAGGGAAAAAAATATTTTTGGCCCGGGGAAAAAGGTTTTTTTAGTCCCCCAAGCAGAAAAAAACCATTTAAATTTAACCCCCAAAAAAAAAATTTCGCCAAACAATTTAAACAACCACCAAAATACAAACTTTTTTAGCTGTTACAATGGGGGTTTTTCACCCCGGGTACACAAAAAGAAAAAAATTGTAATTTTTCCTTCGCTTGTAATTAGGTTTCAGGAAAAAATTTTTTTTTTTGGGGGGTGGGGAAAGGGGCCGTTTTTTTTTTGTCACCCCAGCAGAAAACAAAGCTTAATTAACCCCTGGATGTTTTAAAATTTTGGGAAAAAATTGTAGACCCCCAAAAAAATTTTGGGTTTTTGGGGTTTTCAAATTTTGGTTTTTTTACGCCCACAAAAACAAGAAGGGAAAAAAATTTTAATTAAAACCCTTTGCTTTTGAAATTTTGGGGTAAAGGAAAAATTGTATTTTTTGGCGGTGAAAAAGACGGTTTAAAATTTTTTTTTACCCCACGAAAAAACCAAAAGGTTAAATTTAAACCCCCGGGTGTAAATTGGGAAAAAAATTTGAGCAACCCAAACTACACTTTGTAAACGTGTTACAATGGCGGGGTTTTTTACGCTACCCCAAAAAGAAAAAAATTTTAAAAAACCTTGGCTTGTGAATTATGCTACAGGAAAATTGTATTTTTTGGCAGTGAAAAAGACGGTTTATTTTTGTCACCACAGCAGAAAAACAAAGCTTAATTGCGCAAAAGAATTGAGCAGCCACAAACTACTAGCTTTGTAGCGTGTTACAATGGCCTATTTTTTACGCTACACAACAAGAGAAAATTTTTTAATTAACCTTCGCTTGTGAATTATGCTACAGGAAAATTGAATTTTTTGGCGGTGAAAAAGACGGTTTCTTGGAGTCACCACAGCAGAAAAACAACGCTTAATTAACCCCTGGATGTAAATTGCACAAAAGAATTGAGCAGCCAAAAATAAAGTGGTATTTGTATTGTAAAAACGCTGTTTCTTTAAATGAATATAACAGGAACTGGCTTAGATCCCCATTGGATATTCAATGTGCTGTGAGCAGATAGCATTAAGATATTTATGCAGCTGCAGTGGACGCACACTGGACTTCAGATCCAATACCCCAAGAAATCAGAAATAGAACATAAAGAGAAGCAGTCTCTAAGACAAGTTGAGACACCCCACAAAAATCGCTGTATAAAAATCAGTTCTTCAGTAAGAGCTATTATAAACAGCCACGGCAGCCCCTTCCCTAGTCAGTACAATGAGAGGAGTGTGAGCTCCCAGCGTCGCGCCCGGACTTATATAGTGCGGTGACGTCACAGAATCCCGCCGGTCTCTGATTGGCTTCATCTCTGCACATGTCTGCAGGCTATGCCCTTCTTCCTCCCAGAGTGCTTTGCCCCATGTAACGCCATGTGCTCGCAGCCATTTTATCAATCAAAAGCACACTTCGTTCACCCGAAGTCCCCCAAACTTCGACTTCGTTCAGAACCGAAGTTTTCCTGAAATTCTAAACGAATTCCACTTCGTTAGAATCAATTCGCCCATCTCTACTCATGAGTCACACCCCTGCCTGAGGGATTTACATTAGCAGTGGTTTATTCTTAAGTGAAGGATGAACTGCATAGAGAGGCTGGCAAGCCGGATGCAAACAAGCAAGAAACTGACAAACCTGTGGCATCGGTGAAACCTGCGCTCACTTTCCAGCATGAGAAATTCCACTGGCACCCACCCAGTGATGTAGCCATGGTATGCTTATCAAATGAGGAACAGCCACCAGCTGAAAGGAAAGTGATTACCTTCCTGGAAGGCCACATGCCTGATGCAGAGTGAGTGTTACGGAACCAGATGTGTGGGACTGTGCTGTGGTTCAACATAAAGAATGGCTACTGTATTATAGTGAAAGATGACACCGAACAGTTGGGGCCACATGTATGAAAACTGTCTAGGTCTAAAACTAACTTTGTTGCCCAGAGCAAAAATCAGAGCACCCCTTTCATTTTTCCAGAGCACTGTATGAAATTAAAGGAATGCTCTGACTGGTTGCTATGGGTGACAAAGTGAGTTTTGAACCTAGACAGTTTTCATACATGTGGCTCCTGGTGTCAATCGGCATCCAGTGAATAGTTGGCACCTACCTCTGTGTTGCCACAATCTTCTTACTGGAGCCTGAGTGAGGTATACTAAGGCTGTAGGCCTGAAAGGATTCTGGGCTGCCACAGTTACTCAATTAGAACTCCTGGCAACTCCAGGATCGGAAGATCTACAATCATTACTATCAGGTGAAGTTTGGGAGGAGGGAGACGTTCCCCCAAAGATGGCTGACCCACCTATGTTAGGAGCGAGCCCATCTTTCGTCACCACCAAAGCTGCAGCAGCGACGACAGAACCTCCGCCACAGATCCTGGACATCTTGTCCGTTGGAGCAGGGAACTACATGAGACGACTGAGACACAGAGATCCAAGAATCAGAGAATTATAATCTATTCCCTGGTGTTATCAACAGCCCCATGGTGTTTGTCACTCTGCCCACTGCCCCCTATTGGCCATAAGGTGTGCCCATTGGGATATCCAAGCAACAGGCCATTAATTTGAATTTGTTCTATCTGCCACAACCTTTCTCTTTACCACAACCAGCTTCACCAAAGTGACTCCACCCATAATTGGGCTGAATCAAAGGAAAATACCAGCTTCCGATCCAGAGGAATATTTATTAAAAAAATTCCTACCACACACTTGGTTTAGCCATATGTAGCTTCAACATTTTTGCGCCACAAACCAAACCACAAACCAAACAATCATAAATTTACATAGGGGTTTAACACAGTTTGAATCTTTGTGCATAGGCTAGTGTCCTGTGCTCATTCCCCTCTGAGCTGTGTGAAACAAGCTGCCTGTGCATGACTCTGCTTCTCTCACAGTAATAGCTCTAATGTGAAGGATCTAGGCAATTACTGAGTCTCTTTAGTTCCGAGATTCACTCCCCCCACCCATATAACACACCCTTATACACTCTGCCTGATAAAAGAGGGGGGAACAGAGTGCATTTCTCACATTTGTTTAATCACTTCAGGGTACATTTATAACTGTTTACACCAATACAGTTGTTCTAGTTACAAGGATTGGATCTTAAGTAGGAGGTAACTATCACAGCTCTCAAGGCATGGGAAGTGACCATTGCAGGAGGTTTGGAGAGCTGTGACATCCACTCCCTCCCACTGCTCACACAGAATGAAGAAGATAACTCAAGAGGGAGTAGGAATAGGGAGGGGCGTGATGATGTCACCACTCTTCAGAGAGTGAAAACACGCCCTACTGGGAGGTGAGACCTGCCCCTGGATTTGAAATTCTAAGCTAGTGAAAAAACTCAGATGAATGCAAAAGCCTGTACTGAGAAAACCCCTTTAACCCCTTACCGACATGTGATGTACCTGCCAATTGACATATGAGTACAAAACATATTTTGGCTCTGCACATATTAAATATATTCTGAAAAACAGGTGCACACTGAAAAGGCAATATATACGTTTAATACAAAATATCAGTGGCACACTAAAGACTAAGTAAAACCTCAAGGCATATGGAAATATTGGAAATGCATTACTGCTAAGGAATAATATATGAAAACCTGGGACTCTTAGTTTACAGTATTTGATCAAAGATTGTATTAAGCTCACCCCCAAAACGTCAAGGGGATCCCAGAGCAGGTGAGTCCCTACACTAAATATGTTACCTCACTAGGCGTCAATACAGACTGCAACTACAGGGTATGGTAGGAACTAGCAATTGAATTATCCTGCACTGGTTAAAAAGAGGCAGCTGTGTGCAGCAAGTCAATGAGATCGCCACTCTCAAATGAACTACAAAACATATTTTGGCTCTGCACATATTAAATATATTCTGAAAAAAAGGTGCACACTGAAAAGGCAATATATACGTTTAATACAAATATCAGTGGCACACTAAAGACTAAGTAAAAACCTCAAGGCATATGGAATATTGGAAATGCATTACTGCTAAGGAAAATATGAAAAACCTGGGACTCTTAGTTTACAGTATTTGATCAAAGATTGTATTAAGCTCACCTCCCAAAACGTCAAGGGTATCCCAGAGCAGGTGAGTCCCTACACTAAATATGTTACCTCACTAGGCGTCAATACAGACTGCAACTACAGGGTATGGTAGGAACTAGCAATTGAATTATCCTGCACTGGTTAAAAAGAGGCAGCTGTGTGCAGCAAGCCAATGAGATCGCCACTCTCAAATGAACTACAAAACATATTTTGGCTCTGCACATATTAAATATATTCTGAAAAACAGGTGCACACTGAAAAGGCAATATATACGTTTAATACAAATATCAGTGGCACACTAAAGACTAAGTAAAACCTCAAGGCATATGGAAATATTGGAAATGCATTACTGCTAAGGAAAATATGAAAACCTGGGACTCTTAGTTTACAGTATTTGATCAAAGATTGTATAAGCTCACCTCCCAAAACGCAAGGGGATCCCAGGGCAGGTGAGTCCCTACACTAAATATGTTACCTCACTAGGCGTCAATACAGACTGCAACTACAGGGTATGGTAGGAACTAGCAATTGAATTATCCTGCACTGGTTAAAAAGAGGCAGCTGTGTGCAGCAAGCCAATGAGATCGCCAGTCTTTAGTGTGCCACTGATATTTGTATTAAACGTATATATTGCCTTTTCAGTGTGCACCTGTTTTTCAGAATATATTTAATTTGTGCAGAGCCAAAATTTTTTTTGTAGGTCATTTGAGAGTGGCTATCTCATTGGCTTGCTGCATCCAGCTGCCTCTTTTTAACCAGTGCAGGATAATTCAATTGCTAGTTCCTACCATACCCTGTAGTTGCAGTCTGTATTGACGCCTAGTGAGGTAACATATTTAGTGTAGGGACTCACCTGCTCTGGGATCCCCTTGACGTTTTGGGAGGAGCTTAATACAATCTTTGATCAAATACTGTAAACTAAGAGTCCCAGGTTTTTTCATATTTTCCTTAGCAGTAATGCATTTCCAATAATTTCCATATGCCTTGAGGTTTTACTTGTCTTTAGTGTGCCACTGATATATTGTATTAAACGTATATATTGCCTTTTCAGTGTGCACCTGTTTTTCAGAATATTATTTAATATGTGCAGACCAAAATATGTTTTGTAGTTCATTGAGAGTGGCGATCTCATTGGCTTGCTGCACACAGCTGCCTCTTTTTAACCAGTTGCAGATAATTCAATTGCTAGTTCCTACCATACCTGTAGTTGCAGTCTGTATTGACGCCTAGTGAGGTAACATATTTAGTGTAGGACTCACCTGCTCTGGGATCCCTTGACGTTTTGGGAGGTGAGCTTAATACAATCTTTGATCAAATACTGTAAACTAAGAGTCCCAGATTTTTCATATTTTCCTTAGCAGTAATGCATTTCCAATATTTCCATATGCCTTGAGGTTTTACTTAGTCTTTAGTGTGCCACTGATATTTGTATTAAACGTATATATTGCCTTTTCAGTGTGCACCTGTTTTTCAGAATATATTTAATATGTGCAGAGCCAAAATATGTTTTGTAGTTCATTTGAGAGTGGCGATCTCATTGGCTTGCTGCACACAGCTGCCTCTTTTTAACCAGTGCAGGATAATTCAATTGCTAGTTCCTACCATACCCTGTAGTTGCAGTCTGTATTGACGCCTAGTGAGGTAACATATTTAGTGTAGGGACTCACCTGCTCTGGGATCCCCTTGACGTTTTGGGAGGTGAGCTTAATACAATCTTTGATCAAATACTGTAAACTAAGAGTCCCAGGTTTTTCATATTTTCCTTAGCAGTAATGCATTTCCAATATTTCCATATGCCTTGAGGTTTTACTTAGTCTTTAGTGTGCCACTGATATTTGTATTAAACGTATATATTGCCTTTTCAGTGTGCACCTGTTTTTCAGAATATATTTAATATGTGCAGAGCCAAAATATGTTTTGTAGTTCATTTGAGAGTGGCGATCTCATTGGCTTGCTGCACACAGCTGCCTCTTTTTAACCAGTGCAGGATAATTCAATTGCTAGTTCCTACCATACCCTGTAGTTGCAGTCTGTATTGACGCCTAGTGAGGTAACATATTTAGTGTAGGGACTCACCTGCTCTGGGATCCCCTTGACGTTTTGGGAGGTGAGCTTAATACAATCTTTGATCAAATACTGTAAACTAAGAGTCCCAGGTTTTTACATATTTTCTTAGCAGTAATGCATTTCCAATATTTCCATATGCCTTGAGGTTTTACTTAGTCTTTAGTGTGCCACTGATATTTGTATTAAACGTATATATTGCCTTTTCAGTGTGCACCTGTTTTTCAGAATATATTTAATATGTGAAGAGCCAAAATATGTTTTTGTAGTTCATTTGAGTAGTGGCGATCTCATTGGCTTGCTGCACACAGCTGCCTCTTTTTACCAGTGCAGGATAATTGAAATTGCTAGTTCCTACCATACCCTGTATGTTGCAGTCTGTATTGACGCCTAGTGAGGTAACATATTTAGTGTAGGGACTCACCTGCTCTGGGATCCCCTTGACGTTTTGGGAGGTGAGCTTAATACAATCTTTGATCAAAATACTGTAAACTAAGGTCCCAGGTTTTTCATATTTTCCTTAGCAGTAATGCATTTCCAATATTTCCATATGCCTTGAGGTTTTACTTAGTCTTAGTGTGCCCACTGAATTGTATTAACGTATATATTGCCTTTTCAGTGTGAACCTTTTTTTAATAATATATTTAATATGTGCAGAGCCAAATATGTTTTTGTAGTTCATTTGAGAGTGGCGATCTCATTGGCTTGCTGCACACAGCTGCCTCTTTTTAACCAGTTGCAGGATAATTCAATTTGCTAGTTCCTACCATACCCTGTAGTTGCAGTCTGTATTGACGCCTAGTGAGGTAACATATTTAGTGTAGGGACTCACCTGCTCTGGATCCCCTTGACGTTTTGGGAGGTGAGCTTAATACAATCTTTGATCAAATACGTAAACTAAGAGTCCCAGGTTTTTCATTTTTCCTTAGCAGTAATGCATTTCCAATATTTCCATATGCCTTGAGGTTTTACTTAGTCTTTAGTGTGCCACTGATATTTGTATTAAACGTATATATTGCCTTTTCAGTGTGCACCTGTTTTTCAGAATATATTTAATATGTGCAGAGCCAAAATATGTTTTGTAGTTCATTTGAGAGTGGCGATCTCATTGGCTTGCTGCACACAGCTGCCTCTTTTTAACCAGTGCAGGATAATTCAATTGCTAGTTCCTACCATACCCTGTAGTTGCAGTCTGTATTGACGCCTAGTGAGGTAACATATTTAGTGTAGGGACTCACCTGCTCTGGGATCCCCTTGACGTTTTGGGAGGTGAGCTTAATACAATCTTTGATCAAATACTGTAAACTAAGAGTCCCAGGTTTTTTCATATTTTCCTTAACAGTAATGCATTTCCAATATTTCCATATGCCTTGAGGTTTTACTTAGTCTTTTGTGTGCCACTGATGTTTGTATTAACGTATATATTGCCTTTTCAGTGTGCACCTGTTTTTCAGAATATATTTAATATGTGCAGAGCCAAAATATGTTTTGTAGTTCATTTGAGAGTGGCGATCTCATTGGCTTGCTGCACACAGCTGCCTCTTTTTAACCAGTGCAGGATAATTAAATTGCTAGTTCCTACCATACCCTGTAGTTGCAGTCTGTATTGACGCCTAGTGAGGTAACATATTTATGTGTAGGGACTCACCTGCTCTGGATCCCCTTGACCATTTGGGAGTTGAGCTTAATACAATCTTTGATCAAATACTGTAAACTAAGAGTCCCAGTTTTTCATATTTTCCTTAGCAGTAATGCAATTTCCAATATTTCCATATGCCTTGAGGTTTTACTTAGTCTTTAGTGTGCACTGATATTTGTATTAAACGTATATATTGCCTTTTCAGTGTGCACCTGTTTTTCAGAATATATTTAATATGTGCAGAGCCAAAATATGTTTTGTAGTTCATTTGAGAGTGGCGATCTCATTGGCTTGCTGCACACAGCTGCCTCTTTTTAACCAGTGCAGGATAATTCAATTGCTAGTTCCTACCATACCCTGTAGTTGCAGTCTGTATTGACGCCTAGTGAGGTAACATATTTAGTGTAGGGACTCACCTGCTCTGGGATCCCCTTGACGTTTTGGGAGGTGAGCTTAATACAATCTTTGATCAAATACTGTAAACTAAGAGTCCCAGGTTTTTCATATTTTCCTTAGCAGTAATGCATTTCCAATATTTCCATATGCCTTGAGGTTTTACTTAGTCTTTAGTGTGCCACTGATATTTGTATTAAACATATATATTGCCTTTTCAGTGTGCACCTGTTTTTCAGAATATATTTAATATGTGCAGAGCCAAAATATGTTTTGTAGTTCATTTGAGAGTGGCGATCTCATTGGCTTGCTGCACACAGCTGCCTCTTTTTAACCAGTGCAGGATAATTCAATTGCTAGTTCCTACCATACCCTGTAGTTGCAGTCTGTATTGACGCCTAGTGAGGTAACATATTTAGTGTAGGGACTCACCTGCTCTGGATCCCTTTGACGTTTTGGGAGGTGAGCTTAATACAATCTTTGATCAAATACTGTAAACTAAGAGTCCCAGGTTTTTTCATATTTTCCTTGGCAGTAATGCATTTCCAATATTTCCATATGCCTTGAGGTTTTACTTAGTCTTTTGTGTGCCACTGATATTTGTATTAAACGTATATATTGCCTTTTCAGTGTGCACCTGTTTTTCAGAATATATTTAATATGTGCAGAGCCAAAATTATGTTTTGTAGTTCATTTGAGAGTGGCGATCTCATTGGCTTGCTGCACACAGCTGCCTCTTTTTAACCAGTGCAGGATAATTCAATTGCTAGTTCCTACCATACCCTGTAGTTGCAGTCTTTATGACGCCTAGTGAGGTA
The DNA here is from genome assembly GCA_025379985.1 of Phyllomedusa bahiana. Classification (NCBI taxonomy): domain Eukaryota; kingdom Metazoa; phylum Chordata; class Amphibia; order Anura; family Hylidae; genus Phyllomedusa; species Phyllomedusa bahiana. The sequence continues at coordinate 23,744 of JAODAL010050075.1, forward strand.
ACATCATTTAGTGTAGGGACTCACCTGCTCTGGATCCCTTGACGTTTTGGTGAGGAGAGATTAATACAATCTTTGATCAAATACTGTAAACTAAGAGTCCCAGGTTTTTCATATTTTCCTTAGCAGTAATGCATTTCCAATATTTCCATATGCCTTGAGGTTTTACTTAGTCTTTAGTGTGCCACTGATATTTGTATTAGACATATGAGTACGTCATGGAGATCTTGCAAGCGCAAAAGCGGAGCTTGCAAGATCGTGGCATGGGACCAGCGGTATATTGCTGGCATCATACCATAACTATCTGTCTTAGACACATAAATTTTTTAAGTTTGAAAATGGTAATTTTTTCCAAATTTTAACGATATTTTTATATTTTTCACAAATAAACAAGGATTGTATGGACCAATATTTCTTATTAACTTAAAGTACAATGTGTCACGAGAAAATAATCTCTGAGTCACATGGATAGGTAAAAGTGTGAATAAGTTATTCTCACATAAAGTGACACAAGTCAGATTTTAAAAACGTGACTCTGTCAGGAAGGTCTAAACTGGCTCTGGTGGTAATGGGTTAAGGTAGTTCACTCCTCTAAAACTTTTCCTACCTTTCAGATAATCTAGTTTTTATTTTTCTGATATTAAAATCAAAGATATATGATCACAACCTTTTAGCGTTCAGATGTATATCAATGCGGATTCTGCTATTGTTTTCTATTAACTTAGACATTGCTGATATATTGTATTGTGTATCTGTTACTGGTACTTTCAATAAAATTTGTGAATTTAAAAAAAAAAAAAAAATCATCTTTATTAGAATCCTTTAAAATCTTGCATGGTACACAGCATATTCCAAACAGCACTACAGTATATCATATGTGATGTATTAGTAGTAAACGGACGCATTTTGAATGCCATAGTTCTTAGTCGTAGCCTACATACTAAAACTAACTGAACCCTTTTAGAACTCCCTCTCCAGTCACATGCTAATTTCCACCAATGAGAACCTTTTCTCATCTACCAATCCAAAAGCGCGCTGGAGACCCAGTTAAAACAATGCTACACTGCATATCAACAATATCATCTAGAAAGTGCTAATACTGGTAAGAAATACACTGTTTTATGTTTATCCAAGCTGAACTCTTGTTCCTAAACCAAATATCCACTTTTATTCTCTACTTAACTTCCTATGTAGATCTTCTGCTCTTGTCGATTATACCATCCTCTCTATGTCAGTAAAGAATGTCACCGGCATGGACCTCCTGGAAATGTCGTTATACCATAGAAGATCTAAAGCAATCTGTTCCCAAATAATCTGACAAATACTTATTAATATGTATCTTTAAAGGGCCCATAGTGCAGCCAATATATTAGATCCGGCACTTGCTGCAACTAATCAAATAAACAACACGTTTACTGTTACAATTTATATACTTTTTGCCAGTAACAAATGAAGTAAACTCAATTGACCTAATTGTATATTGACATGTTGTGCACTTTAAGCGTCCATATTTGTAAAATTCTTTAGCACCAAGCCACAAGTCCCACTTGTTCCTGTCTTATTAAACATGCTGGGTGACAGCAATGCACCTATAGTTGGAGTTGGAGCAATCAATCAGAGCGTCCCTCTCATTTTTCCAGAGCGCTATATGAAAAGAAAGGGGCACTTTGATTGGGTGCTATGGGCAACAAAGGGAATTTTAGACCTAAACAGTTTTCATACATGTGACCCTATGTTCTCTGAATATAATCTTGACCTATGTCCATAGCATACTTCCTCTTATACTTGGACATATGCTGAACTGTCTGTGCAATTCCATTTCGCACAAACTAATTCACCATAATGGATATTGTTAGTCAGCACTATAGTGTTTTGTGCCATGGGTTTCCAGTAGGATACGAACCAAAAGTTGGAGTTGGTGATCGAGCCATTGGCCTAATGTTTTGTTCAGTGAGGGCATACTTGGCAACATGGGTCTAAAGGGGAGGGAACCCTTCCTTATGTACCTTCAGGAGTGAGTGATTATCAATATAAAGCTTGTCGGCCATATACATTGTTGGGCTAAAAGCCCATATTAAATCGGATTTGCACTTTGGTAACATTAAGCTTAAGTGAGAGAGCTCTTATGGACTGCGCTACCTATCCGCGTTACTTACATGCATGTTGTTATACTACATCAGCATTTGGCTAAGTGCCCCAAAAGTGTTAACCCCTTTGATCCTTTTCACGCCCATAAAAAGAGCTGTTGGGACATTGTAAAATCCTTAACCCTTTCCTATCTTGTGCCTCACAAAGACTCTAACTCACAGAACTGCTGGGACACTGGGGAAAGAGGGGTAAAACTTGGGCAAAGTTCATATGTCATGGACATTTTCCCATTGATCTCCTTTATTCACAATAAAGGTCTATTTGGGACCTTTTAAATACATGATTTAAGGTTTTGGAATAATGTGATTTACATCCTTTATGTGTCTTTTCCCTGTAGACGTGAAAATGTATAGTATGTCATGTACCTTCTTGCAATAAAGACAGTTTAAGCCAAAAGTTTTAATATATTTTCCTTTTCAAGCAGTATGAAAGCATATGATATATTTTTCTATGTGCCCTGTACCTTTTTTTTTCTTTACATATCATTCTGGCTGATGACATTGAAATGCCAAGGACTGCATATGTTAAAGAGAGGAAGTATGTAGTGTACAGTACTTGTACTCTACAAAAATGTGAATTGTATTAATACGTTTGCATATGATAAAGAATGTGATGTTTATATCTTGTATATTGCTGACCCTCTGGTAAACCGATGATTTACTGTGATCTTAATGTGTGAAACTGAAAATGTCATACCTGCACTGTGATGCTTTAAAAGGTTAATAGCTACAGAAGATGGTATCCATGGAGATAAGGGAGGAGGACATAGTCTGTTAAAGCTAGCTAGTTTAGTGGTTGGTTAGGTTGTTGTTCATATATATTCATCTGGATGGAAGAAAGGCTGACCCTATGCTGGTTAAGGGGCCAGTACCACCATCACTTTTCAGCCTCAAAGAACATAAGAGAAAGATTACTGCAGTTCTGTCAGCTGGAGGAGCCTGGAATCCAGATTCCCAGACAGATCTCATGGACATTGAGATTACTGAGATTACCGCCATCTGCTACAGACTGTATAGCAATGTTGGAAGAGGACTGTGTGCAAGCTGCCTTCCTTTGTGTGAAATAAGTTGCTGGGAAGTAAAGAAGTGTTTGGTTGTACTCTTCTTCACCATCCACTACTGCCTAATTATTCTGCACAACATCATGGACAACTTAGGACAGTTGAGGCACACCAACCATAGAGTGTTTCCCGGGGGATTAAGGAGGAACTCAATCTACTCTTGCAGACCCCTCTCTACCACTGTATCATTACAAGGGAAGCAAGAGAGGATTGATTTTTCTAGCCACCATGACAACTACAACTCCCATTCTCTCCTCTGTGACTCTGGGGTATTGCAGTAGTAACATACAATGGAACAATTGTTTTGTAAATACAGTGGGAAGATTTCAATTTCAAGATAGTCAGGGTCAAAGGGAATCCTTCCGCAAACTGTTGTGCAATCAAATGTCTCACAGAGGGTTAAAAAAGCAGATGGCATACATATGGCCACTTATCTAACCCTTGTCGCCTGCTTCCATGCAGGAGAAATGAAGTATTTTTATATATATATTTTAGGTTGTATACGTTGAAATGCATGCTATTCCTTACAATTTATTGGTCTAAATCTTGTTAATTCATAACAGCCAACTTCATATTTGCAAAGTATCCTGGGCAAATAAAGGAAAGAGGAAATTTAAAAATAATTATAAAATAGGCAGTAATTACTTTAGTACATTAGCCATTGTAGCTGTCACCAGAATATCAAGATTACTTCAGAATGGAAAGAGGGAAAGTGCATATAGTGTTTAGAAAAACAGTTTAGATGGTTTTAAT
>JAODAL010050076.1:0-27699 GCA_025379985.1 Phyllomedusa bahiana
CAGCTTCCTCCTCACGGTGGTAAGTACACTGCCGGTTGTCTTGGAGGCATCCGGGCCACTCGGGACCCTCGCAGCTGGGGCTCCGTACCTGGTGCTGGTGGGAGACGGCGGTGTGAAGCCGCACAGTAGGAGCTGGAGCCGGTGATGGCTGAGTTTCGCTGGCCTCACGTTTCTTGCGGGCTGTGCGCTTTGCTGCCTTCTGCAGTTGAGGTGTAGGAGAAGATGGCGCCGAAGCGCAGGAAGGCCGTTCGCCACACTCCAAGTCCTGGAGTGGCGAGAAGAAGTTAGAGATGGCTAGATCACCCATAGAAGGTGACCGAAGAAGCTTGGGCCCCTTTTTAAGTCTCCTTGGACTCATTTTGCTAGAGCTTTCGCTGTTCTAAGGAGGTCTAGGTGCGGAGCTCAGTACCCCTGCGTCCGTTGACTCACATGCCTAGCCTAGCGCCCCCTATGGCCTTCTTTAGACTTCTGTCGGCAATGAAAACCCAACAGCATCAACTGATCCAGTTAGATGAAAACATGAGCTCCCTTCCTCAGTCTAACTACTTAGATGCCATGAACGCCATTATCTGTAGCATCAAAGTGGATAAACACCTAGGGCGACATGTATGATTTATGGCACTTGGATGCCAATTTTATGTGCATAATAATAGTGTAGAATGCGCCTGAATGTATGGACCCGGTCTACTGCGGGTCATAAATCAGGCGCATTCTAGTGCTGAAACGACAATTCTGGCTCACGTAAAGCACTTTGCAAGTGGTTAACCTGTTCCAGCAGTAATGCACCTGGATTTGCTGTACTGAAGCTATAAATGTGTAGCTTCATATGGTTGTAGTGCGATACACCTCCAGCACACCTCCCCGATCTCAGGCACATTGCAAAGTGCTGCAGGCACTCTGTAATGCGCCTAATATCCGGAGAACAGCCCTTTTACAAATATAGCGAACAGGGCTAAATCTCGGGCTGAAAAGATGCCAGACTTCTGGCGCAGTCCTGTTCATACATATCCTCCCTAGCATTGGAGTTACCTGATCCAATTAGAGGCAACAGTGTATCCGCTGAAATAAACCTATGATCCTATGTGACTTCTACTTTGCACATACAGCATAAGTTGGGAAGGGGTTAACCACCACACACTAATGCAAAAAATGTCATCCTATCATTGCAACGTCCAAGAGTCGCAGCAAAGAGATTGGGAGTTGTAGTGGTCACGGGTGGCTATGAACGCAATCCTCTCTTGCTCTCCTGGGGACACTTCAGTGAAGAGGGGAACTACAGGTGTTAGGAGCGGTGGTGCTAACTCTTTAATTCCTCTGGGATACACTCTGGGGTTGTAGCCTCAACTGCCTGAATGTTCTAGTGAGGTGTCCTTGATATTGTACAGAATAACAGGCAGAGGATGAAGAATTAGAGTAGAATCGTAACAGCAGTTTTATTTAAAGCTAGGTAGCTTGAACCAAGACAGACTTTTTATAATGTTATCTTTTGACTTCCCAGTTTGGACAGCTCACAATAGGAATGGCTTTTCCGTATAAGTCCCACATACACCGGCCTATTCAAGCGAGGAACCAAAGTTGCCCCAGGCGATCCGGTCGTCTATCTTCTATGTTAGAGTATTACAGTGTTAAGCCAGGCCAGAGCTACTTATTGGTTACCAACGGCCACGAGGTCTGTCTAGGGACTAGGGTACCTCATGAATCCAGCTAATCCCTCCTCTGTCAGATCTGTCTCTTCTGTCTAGGGATGTCTACTTGTCTCCAAATCTTGAGCTTTGTGGCTAAGAGTAAAACCAGTCGCATCCGGTTCTCAAAATGTAGGAAACCAAGCACCACAAAGTGCTTGCTGCAACCTGAACATGAACCAGATATGTACAGTAAATCCTTCATATACTCCAACTAAAAACATCAACAATTACCTCACTAATTGACAATATCTACTTGTGGGACACTTATTTATACACTCTGGGCCCCACCATTGTTTCCCAGGTAATCTCTCTTGTTGTGAGCTGTCCAGTCAGTTAATCTTTCTAAATACTTTATAGTATTTACTTGAAATTACATTTTGACATTAAAAATCACTACACTGTCATATTTCAAAGTTACTTAGTTCAAGAGTTCAAATAGTGCAAATGTCACAAATGCAATTACAACAATACAGTACAGTGATCGAATAATAACTTTTACAAATCAAATAATATCTCTAAAAAATAATAAGAATATTGTCACACTAAATCTAAATGATCAGACCCTGCAATAACTAATCATTCTGCCACATACTAACTATATAACTAACCAGTTTCCATGTGTTTGACTCTAGTGGAGCCACTGCTAAGAAAGCTTTTAGTCCCTACTACAGTCATGTCACAAACTGTCAGTGTCCTGTACATTGTGTACATGCAATTTTCCTGTGGCACATTGGTGAAAATGTGGGATAGTGCCCCAGCCTCACTATGTTTTCCAAGAAAAATCCCATGCATGACAATTGTGAAATGTTTCTTTGTATTTTACTGTTTGGCCACAAGATGCCGCTATGTCCAGTTTCCAGTATATGCAAATGAGGGACATGGTATAAGACTGGCACATGGCAGTAGCCATTTTGAGAAGCTGCTGAGACTCAGAGGAGAACAGACAGAGACAGAAACTGAGCTATAAAGAACCCAAGATTCAGAGTTGTTCCAGAGACAGCGGAGAGCCTGACTCTCTATACAGACGCCATCATAGAGAGAGAGAGAGAGAGAACTCCTGGACAAGAAGGACAAGCTGCCAAGATAGAGAGGACTGTCTGCAGCTGGATCATCCACTTCATCCACAAGGATCTGCACCTGAGAACAGGAATTGCTGGCCATCTTTAAGGTACCTCAGCGGATGTGTGCACGCCAACGAGCTCAGAACTGTGAGAAGGCCTGCTATTAGTTTAGATAGTTTAGGCTCAGTTACAGGCCAAAGGAGGGTTTCCCAAATACATCCTCCTGTACAGGACTTGGAGAGTTTGATATCACACCGCTAGCTACTTGAACCAGTTCATCTGTGAGGGAAAGTTTGTGTCGCATGTGTGTTTGGAAGGGAAGTGGGTAAATCCATTTAAGCTGTGTAAGCTGCTGTGCTGCACCACGAGCCCCCGCAACTGCCTCCATACACGTCTGTTCCCGTTGGTGCTTACGGTATTAAAAAGGTAAGGGGTTATCGGCCTTTCCGAACCCCACGGTTAGGTAAAGTTACCAGGCATCCAGAGAATACACTTCTGGCGGCGCGCTGTGCAGCACAGGGGCCCAGGATACGTATTTGTAAATTTGTGTTTGGGGGACCTGTTCACCATCTTGTTTCAGAAAATTCAGTAAAACAAACCGCTGTTGAGCTTGTGTTGGAGTCGTGTTCTTTGTCCGTGACTTCGCTGTATTCCGGTAAACCTGCCCTCGGTACTCGGCTTACAACTTGGCGTAGTCGTTGCAGGATACAGCGATCGTTATGGACGGAGCTGCGGCGGGAGATCTTCCCCCCGCGTCAATGGCGCCGGCCCAGAGCCAAGCTCAGGGTGCCCCTACAGTACCCGCCCAAGTGAGTTATGTCCCTTTCGGGCCACTATTGCAATACCTCCCCAAATTTGACGGGAAAAACATGACATTGCAGGAATGGACAGAAAGGGTGCGTAGCGCAGTTAAAATATGTAACTTAGCTCCGGAACTGGGGGCAGAGATAGCCCTGGGGGCATTGAAGGGGTACGTTAGGCGGACAGTAATGGTGCGACCCGAGTCTGTACTCGGCTTACAAAAAGACTTCCTCAGCAGAGGTAGCAGATGCTTTAGGCCCCTCAATCTCTGGAGAGCCCAGACCGCCCTGATTTGGTGCATGGTATTGACAATCATTAGGAACAGAGCTAGCGCCATCCTTTGGGACCTTGAGCAGCAGTGAACAGTTAGGCCATGTTCACACGGCTTAAACCTGGATGTATTTCAGTCCATAATTACGCGCCAGAGTGCGCAAATTACGGACTGAAATACGTCCCATTCATTACGGTAATCCACAGTTCTCATAGAGAACTGTGGATTACGTCTCCTCTCCCTGCTCGGCGAATACGGCGAGGGGGGAGATAATTGACATGTGACTTACCAGCGGCGTATACGTGCCGCTGGTAGTGAATGTCTATGGGCCGGCGAGGTGCCGGCCCCCTGCTACTTCCCCCGCTCCCGCCCGCCCCCGGCCACACGGCGTAATTGCGGGGCGTAATTACGTCCCGCAATTAAGCCGTGTGAACCTAGCCTTAGTCAACCAGACCTGTAGTTCATAGCTAGCTCCACCTCTCTCAAGGTGCTACAGCAGCCTCTCAGTATGTAGTCACCCTGATGCTGACTATCTACTAATGGGTTGGGCAGTAACGCTACCTTACTTAAGGACCTAATGGTCCTGTCGCAACACACTGAGAGGGCTGCAGCCAGTGCCATACTGTGAGGACCAGCCAGCAGTAGACAGTAATTACAGACTTACAGTTCACTATGGGGCTACTAGCTCCTTTCCTAATGATTGTCAATACTATGCACAATGTTGGAATGGTCAGGGCCCCCAAAACTTGCTGGCTGTGTACACTTGTTTTCTTTGTAAAATCTGGCATTATTAAAGGTGTCTGCCTGCCTGCCTACCTAAAGCCTTGCCTGCTTACCTTTCTACATGAGGCCTTGCTTGCTTACCTACCTACATGAGTCCTTGCCTACCTACCTACCTATTAGGGGCTTTTCCTGCCTACCTACATGGCAAGTTGCCTGCCTATCTACCGGGAAACTTGCCTACCTGCCTGCATACCTTGGGCCTTAATTACCTGCCTACCTACCTGGAACCTTGCCTACCTACCTATATTGGGAATAGCCTGCCGACCTATCTACACAGGGCATGGTCTGTCAATCTACCTACCTACCCTGGGCTTTGCCTAGCTGTCTACCTACTTGGGGCCTTGCCTGCCTACCTGGGAACTTCACTACCTTCCTACCTGTTGTATTATCTACCTATTGACCTCCTGGGGCATTGTCTTTCTAACTAGCTGTGTCCTTGCCTATTTACCTAGCTAAAGCCTTTCCTTTTATATGAAAAATATGCTGTGGAACCCAGCCATTTCTAGTTACACCCCTGCTGTGGCATAAGGACTATTTCTGTCATCCCGTTATGGGGATCTTTACTACTTTCCAGTTATTCTGGCTTGTGCAGAAGATAACTTCACTCTCCTCATTCACTCTCCAGCTCTATCCTTTAAGGGTTGCCTGTCACAGTCTTTGTAGCTCCTGTATGGTCAGTGCAGCTGTTCCCTTTACTCTATTGCAGCAGGACGGCCACACAACGGTCTGCTGCAATGGGACCCAAACAATGCTATTAAGTGGCTTTGACCCCCAGCTGCTAGCTAGCACATTGCTAATTGCATCATAAATACGGCTCGTGGCAGCACAGCTCAAGTCTGAACTGGGGCTAGTGTGCTACAGGGTATGTGGGAGCAGTGCTGCCCGGACAAGCAGTCCAGTGTTCACCTACAAGCACAAATATAAACATGGGATAAAGGAAAAATAAACATACAACCCAGAGAAGCCTTTATTTCTATCATATTCAAATTGCTTTTATATAATTGTCAGTCTCTTTGTGGTGAAATTCACACCTTGATGTGTCTGACTGCTTTTTTTCCCAAGAAATTTATCATGAGAAGTGCTGTCTCCAGGAACAGTATTCTAGCCTGCCAATTTGTCACTTAGACTGTATGGTGACCTTACTTTTTCCTTTTGCTAATTTCAAATTATAAACAGAGAGCAAAGTGTCTAAAGCACTTTTGGAAAACAGAGTGTCACATCCCATGCCCTTCATATCACACCATTCAAAATTACAGCCTTTATTAACAGAGCAGAATGAATAGTACCAGTCCAGGGGTGTTGCTAGGGTCCTAAAACATCCGGGGGCCTGGGCCACTCTGCACATCACCTAGGTTGTTGTTAAACCCCCCCCCCCTCAACCACCCATTCCTGCTGCAGCTCCCCCAACCAACCTTTCTTCCCCCCACATACCTCCCCCCCGTTAAAGAAGACACAAGTCCAGTGTTGGATAAATTGGCCACAGCAGCCATTTTATTGACAGACATGTAGACAATAACTTATATATATATATATATATATATATATATATATTTTATTATCTATTATATATATATATATATATATATATATATATATATATATATCTGTATAAATATATATAAAACAATGTGTATACCCTTAAATACACACACTCAAATAACCCATTCACAAACAAGAACAACCCATCCTCAGAAGAGAGAAACAATGGGGCTGAGGTCCTTGGAGTGCATTGCGAATCTGGCGAAATTTGTTGGTCTCTTTTCTCCGTTATTACCCTCAGCCATCACTGCCGGCTCGAGGGCACCACAAGCCACTTCCAGTGGCCACTACCAATTAACTTCGCCCTTCAAAGCCCCACCTTCACCAGACCAGCCTATAGTGTAAACTAACACTGGTTAGCCATCACCGAATATGACTCCCCCCACCACTTTTTAACCAACTCCAAAGGACCCCACACCACAGCCACTATGACAAAATCAAACACCCCTTCAGCTACTCTCATAGCCGAGACGACCACCTCTACACCACGAAAGACCCCCACAGATAACCTCTCAAAGGGCGGGAGGATGGAAATTCTTCCTGCTTCCCGCGCGAGTGCCCTGCCCCGAGCAGGCTCGCTGGATCATGTGATACCTCCCATTACAGGCTGCATTCACAAAGCATTTTTCATCCTACATCATGAACTGCGGCATATATTTTTACAGAGAAAAAACGTATGTTCCTGTCACTAATTTTATGTGTATTCCACATAGATACTCCACTTCACCTCATCAGTACATTGCATAATGATCTATCTTGAAAGAATAAAAAAACATCTACTCACCAGTTAGCCGAAAGGTGACTGAAATTAAAAAAACTCCACATTTTTGGCAAGAATTGGTAAGATGGAAACAGAAATGCTGAATCGGTGACACTTTGCTATGTTTCGGTTAACTTGTAACCTTAATCATGCTGGTCATTAAAAATAAGAAGATAGTGTAACTTAATGAGCCCAATAGTTTTTTTTACCTTTTGCATCTGTAGGAAACCAGGGGTTTGTGTTCCCGCCCATCCAGGGCGGGGAACTGGTCTTACCCCTGGGTTGTCCTTTTTCCCTCTATAATCTACCGCGGTTATTCACATGTACGTTTACTCCTAAGACAATGAAAAAATCACACTACACAGCTATTTATAATTTATTTTTTTTTAATGGTTTTGGTTGTTATCCCCAGTCAAGTTTACCTTTTTATCCGTTCTAATTTTAAACTTGAAAATTGTGACGTTTACATTCTGTAAGCCCTTGACATATTCCTTGTTATGGAGTCTTTTTAAAGAATATTTGAATCAAACTTTTTTTTTTTTTTTGTTTTTTGCCCCCTTTTGTTTATATGTGCTGTTTTTAGAGAAATGAGTAACTCCTCTAGAGGTTACCAGAAAGAATGGAAGGGGAAAAACAAGGGGTAGAAAAACAGAAGAGGAAAAAGTGAAGCAACAAAAAAAAGGGGAAAAAGGGGAACGGGGAGGGAGAGAGAAGAGTTGTGGGAAAGAAAGAAACCTGGAAAGATAAATATAAAAAATGGTAGTTTGGAGGAAAAGACATAGAAGGGAAAAAGGACTGAAACCACCCCTTATTGGATACACACCACTGTAACAAATCCTCAATTTGCTTCAGACGCAGCGAATCAGAAAGGGGAACATCTCTCCTTGGGGAGAGCACAATATAGGCGTGTAGTTTTGAATTGCCTTTTTGACCTCCACCAAAGCAGATAGGCGAAAGGGCGGGGGATTATGAAAAAACGTTTTAGCAGTAAAAGAAGGGAAACAGAAGATATGCAATAGGGTCAAAAGAAATAGTACAGGGGAAGAACAAACAAAGAAGAGAGGGAAGGGAAAATGCAACGTAGGGAAAATTTGGGGAAAGGGGGGAAAAGTGAAATAATGTAGAAAATAGGGGGAACCGATGGGGAGCAACGAAAAAAACAAAATAATGAAGGAAAATATGCAGAAATAGTAAGAGGCAGGAATATAATATGGCCAGGGAATAAGGCAAGCATGAGAAAAAGAATAAGAATGTCACATAGAAAAAAATAGGGGTAAAACAATTGTACAATGCAAAACAAAACCAAGGCTGTAAAAAGTAATGCAAATAATATAATGTACAACAGCAAATAAAGTTAAAGGTACATAGAAATAAAGCTATCCAGAAATACATCTCACCAATACATCACCTCCGATTGGAAGAAGAGGATGTTAGCGTTCTGTAACAAAATAAAATTACAATATCAATAAAGCGAGTATACGGAGTAAAAAACACCAAATCCATAAAGCAAGTCTACAGTAGAGGTACAGTAATATCCCTACATTTCAATAAAATTAAAAAAATGGACAGGCATTTTTTAATGTAATACAAGAAAAAGAAATAAGACCAATGATAATGTAGTGTAAATGCAGTGTAAACACAAGAGAAAATATGATGTCAGGAGAAAATGTAATCACATTTTTGATTGAGTCCACTTAGGGTCAAGCTACTTAAATGGTGGATCCAGATTGCTTCTTGTTGTTTGAGTATTGCTATGTGATTGTCCCCACCTTTTCAAGGGAAATTTTCCAAGGGGTTTAACTGAGGGGTTATCGTGTAATGGCGAGGCACCACCCCCCCGGATAGTTAAATTTTTTTGTTTGAGATGGATCCTTTATATTTTGGTTTTAAAAGCTATTACCCATTTCCCTACTCCTACCTTTTATGGAAAGGGCTTAAAAGCCTGGGAAGTTTGTCAAAAAAAAATTTTTTTTCAAGGATGCGCCCTAAAAAAAAAATAAAAAAAAAAAACCCGGTTGCAATTTTTTGAAGAAAGTTTTTTTCCCCATAAACAAAAATAAAAAAATTCAACCCCAACCAAAAAGCCCAAAAAGGGGGAAAAAAATTTAATCAAAAAATTTTGTTTCATTTTTACTTTTTTAACTCCTCCATGGAGCCATTTTCAAGCACACTTATCATAGTTCTTCTCTCCTTACTTATACTCAGTTTCTTAGTAGTTCCTGCAACCTCCCCTCCCCTTACACCACAGGGTCATCCTTTAAATACGGGCGGTTTTATATTGTGCATTTAAATTTGGGTTATGTGTGTGCTAAAAATCCTCAGCCCCCTCTAAAATTTTGCTTTTAATTATTTTGTGTTTTTAAAATTGGTATGTGTTAAACAAAAAATCCTCAGCCATTCCTCTGAAATATCTGCTGTATTTTATTGTGCATTTAAAAGGGTTGTGTGTGAACTAAAATCCTCCCATCCCTGAAATATCGGGCTGTATTATTTTGGGTTTTGAATTGGTATGGTGTGAATACAATCCTCAGCCATCCCTTGAAATATCGTTTTGTATTAAAATTTGCATTGAATTTTTTTAGTTAAAACAGCATCCCGGGTCTGTTTTCCCAAATAAACCCTTTGTTTTATTCACCATTTGACCCCAAATCTTACATAAAAAAGGCTGTTTTTCTTTTGAAGGGCCATTTGTTACCCACCCTTTAAAACACCTGATTCAAGATAAAAAGGAAAATAAACCAGTCAGAGCACACTAAAATTTTTTGTTAGCTGAAGTCAATCGCCCCTGGGGTCAATCTTGCTTTCTAAAATAGTGCATGATTTAAAATTCAAATTTTTAAATGAAATTTTTGGTAAGTGATCTTGAAAAAATTATGACCGAAAGGGGGAACCGAAGGGGGAAAAAGGGGGCCAAGGGGGAAAGGGCTTTTCTTGAGTCCTTTATCTTAAGTTTCCCAAAAACCATTCCCCATGCTCACTAATCAATCTCCCTTTTGCAGCCATCCCCCTTTACTGAAACCCACCCATCTCCCCCCCTGACAATTTATCCAATCAGCCCTCTATCCCCCCCTCCCCCTTTTTCATCCCAAACACTGTTCCCCCTTTTTTAAAACCACCCAAAATCGCCGCTTAAAGTGCTGCCCAACCCCGCTCATCTAATCACTTTAACCCATTGCTGTCGTTTTTCATTCCCTGCTTTCCGCTGCAGGTGACATCCCCCTTTAACCCCGGCCCTCCTTTTTTTACTGCCCCACCCCACTTCCATCCCCCTTTTAAAAATGGGGGCCCTTTGGGAAACCCAAAATCGTTGCAAAAAAAATCACTGCGTTCATGCCCTGTTTCTTTCTAAATTCCCTCAACCTGCGGCCCCCCCCACAAAAACCCCGGCTCCAGCCCCTTGACACCGTTTTGCCTTGCGCCTCACCTATGGCGGCCTACACTTCTCCCCACCCCCCGGGCCCCGAAAAAAGGGCCGGGGGGAGGAGTCGGCATACTCTCTCTCCACACGCCCCAAACCGGGGGTCATTCCCCCCGCACCCCCCCCCCTTTTCCCCCTCTTTTAAGCCCAACACCATTAAAACTTTTTTCCCGGTTTCTTTTTCCCCATCAGAGTCGCAAATTTGTTTTAAACCCCCCGGCTCAACCCCCCAATTTCCTGGATCTTTTCCGCTCCCGGGCCCCCCTTATTTCCCTTTTTGAAATGCCCCCCCCCCATCAGGGGTGATTTCAACTTCCCCATTGAGGGACCCCTTGTCCCTTTTGGGCCTCTCATTTTCCCTTTCACTGACCTTTTCCCCTTTGGGCCTCTTCATTTTACTGACTTCCCCCCAAAAAAGGAGGGAAAACTCTCTTATCTGGTCCCTGTCGCTCTCACAATTTCAAACCCTCCCCAAATTTCCCTTTTTTTTTTCTCTCGATAAAAAACCAATCTCTTTTTACTTTTAAATTTCCCACCTTCTCGGACACCCCTCCCCTTCACCCTTTCAGAAATACCCCCTCCTTTAACCCCCAAAACTCATAACACCTTTACAGCCCCTCACCCCCCAATCCCCCCCTCCCTTCCTGCCCGGGACCTGGCTGTCAAACATTAAACGAAACTCTCACAACCCCCCGGGATATTTTGACCCCACTCAAACACCGTCCCCACCGGGATTTAAACCCGGGGCACCCTTGGGCAAACACCTAGACTCGGTTCCTGCAACGATGCCCCCGGGTGTGCTGAGGTCTGGGGAAAGAAAGTCGAACTACCTGCAGATTTTTTTTCCACTACAAATTAAATTCAGGACTTACCCAAAACTGCCCCCTTCCCCACACGCGCCCAAAAAAATATTTTTCACCTCCCTCACCCAAAACCCTTTAACACAACAACCCAAAACCCCTGTTTGCCCATCCACCCCTTCTCAGGCCTAAAGCTCAGGCCCCGGTCTTGCCCCTTTTGGGGCTAGGACCGGGCCCACTCATTTCAAAGACAAAATTGACAGTATCCGGCAAAACTTTCTATCAAAAACCCCCAAAGGGCAGAAACCCCCCCTTTTCCCCCCCCGGCAATCCTCTAGGTGTTCTCATTTTTTGGCCCCAAACGAAGAAGAAAGGGCTTCTCCGAATGCCCCCCCCCATGCTCTACACCCCATTCCCCCCCCACCTTCTCCATCTATTTCTCCACTACCCTCTTCCCCTTACTGCAATCTTAACCTCTCTCTCTCCACGGGGTTTTTCCCCATCCCCTTTTAAAAACGGCTACTATAACCCCCCTACAAAAAAAAACCCTCCCTGGCCCCAACCCTTTTGCTGCCAATACCGCCCATTCTCCCCTTTCCCCTTTATCTCTAAGCCCCGGGAACGCAGGGCCCTACTCTCGCCTAACCCGTTATCCCCTCCTAACTCTTTCTAGACCCTCTACAATAGGTTTCGCTTTTACACCCCAAACAGAAACTGCTCTATTTTAAAGTCTCTAACGATCTCCACACTCCCAAAAATCTCGGGGGAAAAACTCTTTTTGGTTTTTTCGGGAAATTCCCCTCTGCAGCATTTGACACTGTTGATCCCCAAATTTCTCCTCGGGCAGCTCGCACCTTTGGCCCCCCGGGCCCACTCCCCTCTCGTTTGGTTCTCTTCCTACCTTTTGGGGGGCCCCCCGCTTCTTCAGTGTCTAAATTTGCGGGTTTTCTACTTCCCCCTCTCCCCCCTTGCCGTAGGGGTCCCCGGGGTCAGTTTTTGGGTTTCCCCACCCTTTTCCCAAATCTATACACCCCCCCTTTGGGCCAAAACCCATCAGTGTTTTGGGCTTCCAGTACCCCTCTATGCTTTACACTCAATTTTTACACCTCTTCCCAAAAAACCTCATTTCCTGCCCTGCTAAAAACACCATGGCTGCCCTGCCCCGCTGCCCTTGACATCATGTCCCTCTCAAATCTCCAACAAAACCCAAAAAACCAAAATTCTTTTTTTTTCCCCCAACTCCTAAAAACCCCATCTGCTTTTCCCCTTTTCCCAGTGTGGGGGCCTTTCCCCAAAACACCTGGGCACCGGCCCGATGTCTTGGGGTTTTTCTAGATCTGATCTGCCTTCACCCCATATTTTCCAATCCCTTGCCCGCCCCCTGTCCCTTGCCCCCTCAAGAACATCCCCAAATCCTTTCCTTTTCCCACTGGGGAAACAACTCAAATCTCAGTTGTTCTTATTCATTCTCGTTTGACTACTGTAACTCCTTGTTATGGGTCTCCCCTCGAAAAACCTCCCCTCTCCAATTATCCGAATGCAGCACCAGGTTGTTTTTTCTCCCCAGCCCTATATAAATGCCTCTCCCCTGTGTCATTCACTGAAAGGGGTTGCCCATCCAGAAACAGAATACAGCATAAAATAATATCTCAACATAAAGTTTCCCCCCCCCATGCTGACCCCCCATACATCTCCCCCCTTTATCTCTGTCAACCCCCCTGCCCGCCCTCCCCCTCGTTAGGGGACATCAAACTAAAAGACTAAAAACACCCAAAACCCCCCAATCCCCGTCCCAAACTTGCTGCCCCCATTCTCGGGAACACCTACCAGTACCACAGCACAATCCTAGCCTTCGTTTTTAAGGGGTGTCCTGAAAAAAATTTTTTCACGGGCCCTTTCCCAAAAACCCCAAATTTTTAAACCCCCCACCTTCTATCACACACATTTGTCACTCCAAAACTAGGCACTCACAGGCTCTTTTTCTGTTTTATAGATGTACTGTCGGGGGGCCGGTTAACCCCAAATTTTTTGTAAACCTCCCCATATTTATAAACATGGGTGGGCCCTTGTAAATTTTTTCCCCTTCCCCCCTTTGTTTCCCCCCGGCACCCTCTTAGATTTTTAAACTCTTGCGAGAGGCCCCCAACCCCCTTTTGTTCACCTGTAAGTATTTCACTGTGTAATTTTCTGTCTTTTTTCGTAATTAACCCTCTACTTTTTAAAATGCTGCGAAATATGTTGGCGCTATAAAAAAAAGTTTTATTTTATTATTATTATTATTATTCCTAGTCTCTCCATAACTTAAGTCACTTTTTCCCCATTTAAATCTTACCATTAAACCTCTTTTTTTCTCTATAACCCTTCCCCCCTTTCTCTCTTTTAAGTATTTTGGGGATACCCTCATTCTTTAAAATTTTTAAATATATCCCGCTTTATATAAAACCGGCCCAAACCCTCTCTTCCTTTCCCTTTTCCCCCCTTCCCCCCCCCCCCCCCTTTCCCCCCTTTTCATTTGTACTTTTTCCTCACTCCTTTTTTCTTCCCTTCCCAATTTTTTCCAATTAAATCCCCCAGGGGTTTTTTTTTCCAAATTCCCCCAACCCCTTCCCTCTCCCCTTTACTTTCTCTACCCGCTCTCTTGTTTATTTGACTTCACTCTCCCTTCTTCTTCGTTTTTCCTTTTTACCCCCCTTTTTGAAATTTTTACTCTATTTTTTTCCCCCTTAAATCTATTTTTCTTTTTTTTGTACCCGGATGTTTAAGGTTTCCGTTAACGGGAAAAATTTGCAAAAAGAATTTCCCCTTTTTCCCAAATTTTTCCACCCCTTCACAGTATTGTTTTGCAAAAAATTTTTTAAAGGGTTTTTTTTGGACTTTTTGCCTAATACAGTCACCTTTCTGCATAACCCAGTGCTGTGGACTTTTTGTTACATATTATTGACTAGGATTGCAATATCCTCTCCATGTGCACCTCTGTCTAACCCGAGTGCTGGACATTATCTCTGTTGATCTATGTATGATAGTGTAATACCTTATAAATAACAGTACAACAATATGGAGAATGGAAATAATTAATATTTAACTTTTAATAAATAAATACACTCTACAGAAACCGCCCTAACCAAAGTCACCAACGACCTACTAACCGCTAAAGCCTCACGTCACTACTCTGTGCTTCTCCTCTTAGATCTGTCCTCCGCCTTTGACACTATTGACCACTCAGCCCTTCTTGGATCTCCTCATACCTCACTGATCGGACATTCAGTGTCTCTCACTCTAAACACTACCCCTCCTCTCGCCCTGTCTCTGTTGGTGTCCCCCAGGGGTCAGCCCTGGGCCCACTACTCTTCTCTAAACTACACTCTTGGTCTGGGTCAGCTCATAGCATCACATGGCTTCCAGTACCACCTGTATGCTGACGACACCCAACTCTACATCTCCGGCCCAGACATTAACTCTCTACTGTCACGGATCCCAGACTGCCTGTCATCCATATCCTCCTTCTCCTCCCGTCTCCTAAAACTGAATTCATTATCGTCCCACCGTCGCACTACATCCCCACCCCTGATCTCTCTATCATAGTCAATGGCTCTACACTCTCACCGGTCCCACAAGTCCGCTGCCTTGGGATAACACTTGACTCCGCTTTGTCCTTCAAACCCCAAATCCAAACCCTTACCTCCACCTGCCGCCTCCACTTGAAAAACATCTCTCGCATCCGCTCATTCCTTAACCCTTTCACTACAAAAATGCTGGTCCATGCCCTTGTCATCTCCCGTCTCGACTACTGCAACATCCTTCTCTGCCGTCTCCCATCAAGCACTCTTGCTCCCCTTCAATCCATCCTCAACTCTGCGGCCCGTCTTATTCACCTCTCTCCTCGCTACTCCCTGCTCCCCCCTCTGCCAATCCCTGCACTGGCTTCCCATTGCCCAGCGCATTAACTTCAAGTTACTAACCATAACGTACAAGGCTCTCCATAACCTCCCCTCCATACATCTCTGCTCTAATCTCCAGATACTCCCCCTCACGCAACCTCCGCTCCTCACAGGACCTTCTTCTCGCTCCCACTTGTCCCTCCTCACACAACCGTCTCCGGATTTCTCTCATGCCTCCCCCAAAACTCTGGAACTCACTGCCCAACACATCAGACTCTCCCCAACTTTCACCAGCTTCAAAAGCAACCTAAAAACCCCACTTCTTCAGGATAGCCTACAACCTAAATAACCCCGCTGTCACTACACCCACAAACATGTCTGTCCCTTACCTTCTGTCTCTTTCCCCCTTCCTTGTAATTGTAAGCCTTCGCGGGCAGGCCCTCTCTCCCTTGTACCTACTGTTAGTAGAGATTGTCACTATTGTAAAAGTATGACTTATGTTATGTATGTAACCCCCTGAATGTACAGTGCCCTGGAATCAATGGCGCTATAAAATAAATAATAAAAAAAAATAAAATAATAATAATAATAATAATAATAAATACACAATAAAATGAAGTGGAGCTACCTTGAGTCCAAAGGCGCTATGATGACTTAAAGCACATACAAAGCCGTAAGACCACTCAAAACACAAGTATCAGAAATATGGTATCCTTGTGCTAAATATGTGCAGTGATGAAAGACAATACAGGGAGCAGCTGACCCTATAACACCCCGCAGCACTAAGGCCTGCAAGCCTAACCTTGGAGACCCAAAAAGGACATTTCCGACTGCAACCTTTCCCTACAAAATCTGAACCCTAAGAAGATTAATAGACTGGTCCCAACATGACCATGTTTTGGTCCCTACACAGACCTCATCAAGGACCCATTAAGTAGAGGACACACAATTTTATAATAGGGTATATATAAGTTTATATCCATCCTGTCATGGAGTGTGCTGCAACCCTCCACTTCGGGCCGCAGCCGCCACCGCTCAGCTCCACTCTCCCCAGCCAGTAACTTATCTAGCCGCGCTCCTGCTTCCTTTCCCCGCTCTGCCTAGGAAGCGGGTGCGCGCGTGGCAGCTCTTCAAGATTTAAAGGGCCAGCGCGCTGGTAATTGGTTAATTGGTTAATTGCCGGGTGCTAACGCTATGTCTTGTCGACGACTCCAACACTCTCTGCCAAAGTATTGGTGTTCTTTAGTGTGTTATGAGAGAGCGTTGGAGAGGCTTATCTGTGTACTGTACCTTCCTGCTACCGTTTCCTGACCACGTTGCCTGCCATAACCTTATCGCCTGTTCCCAATTACACCTCAGCCTACCGATTCTGTATCATGCTGCACCCCGGTTGCCATTGCAAGCAAGTCACATTAGTGGTAGTTCCCCACCGCAGCAAGTCTGGTGAATACCAGGGGCTACTCAGACTCCGCTTCCAGGTGTGGCTTATACCATTGCTTGCGATGGTCCAGAGAATCCACCTACACCCGTGAAAATATACTTTGGCCTTGGATTCCTGCAGGGTGCCTCATCCCAACATCCAACATCCGGGACGTTACAACTGCAGTGGCCCAACAGAGTCAGTGAATCAACCAGCTCGTCATCATGATGCAGAACCTTGCTGCCCATCTGCCCGCGACCACAGCTGCAACTTTGTCAGTTGTCACTTCACCTGCTATGATTCCTGTTCCATCCACGGGACCCACGCTGCAGCTTTTCCTTTCGTCACGTTATGACAGTGATCCGAAGATGTGCAGGCGCTTTCTCAGCCAGTGCTCTATTCATATGGAAATGATGGCCCACCAATTTCCTATGGAGCATGCCAAGGTGGCTTTTGTAGTCAGTCTCCTTTCTGGTGAAGCCTTGGCCTGGACTACACCCCTTTGGTGCCCGTGACAGCGAACAAACAGACGTTTCTGCAAGTGTTCCGCAACGTCTTTGAGGAACCAGGTAGTACATTTTCTGCTGCTGCAGCTCTGCTTCGCTTCCGTCAGAGTGACTCTTCGGTGGGCTAGTATGCGGTACAATTCCGTACACAGCTTGAATGGAGCAACAAGGGACTCGTGGCTACCTTCTGGAAAGGCCTCACCGGGAGACTTAAGGACAAGTTAGTTGGTCGAGACCTTCTGTCTTCTCTGGACGGCCTTATACATTTGGCTACCCAAAGCGACATGCGGTTCTTGGAGAGACAGCAACAGCTTCACTCGCAATGTGAGTCCTCCTGCCCATGCCACTTTCCACGCCTTGCTCCGGTGTTCCATTTGCCTCCACTTCCTCCATCAATGGTTTCCAAAGACGAACCCATGCAAGTGGACAGAGCCCACCTGACTGTGGAAGAGTGCACTAAGTGCTGCCAGCAGCGTCTCTGCTTCTATTGCGGCAGCGCTGAACATTTCATCTGGGATTGCCTGCTATGGCTGGAAAACTCTCGCACTTCCGCTTCATTGCAGAGGTGACCCTAGTTGTGAATACTACCTCTCCACACATAACCATGCCATTCTCGATCAGCCTCGCGCCTGACACTTCGTTCCAAGCTACTGCCTTCATTGACTCTGGCTCTGCTTGAAACTTTTTGGATGCCTCCGTAGTCTCAAGTTGCAGCTACCGGTGATCTGCTAGAAAGACCCTTGGTTATCTTCTCTGTCAATGGAGAATGCCTGAAAGACGCCATTCAGTTCCACACCTTACCACTGATGCTTACAAGCCTATAATTTGATCCGTATAAGAGAGGGTGATGAGTGTAAAACTGCCTTCAACACGGGCGACGGTCATTTTGAATAACTTGTCATGCCTTTTGGGCTGTGTAATGCTCTGGCAATGTTCCAGAATTTAGTTAATGAAAAATATTTAGAGATCTCCTATACATTTGCGTCATAGTGTACCTGGACGACATCTTAGTTTTCCCTCCGGATCTTGAAACCCATCGGGCCCATGTTTGCAAAGTTTTTAGGCGCTTGTGAACCCATCGACTTTACGCCAAGCTTGAGAAGTGTGTCTTTGAGCAATATAGTATGCCATTAAAGGGTTACATAGTGTCCGACAGATGTCTAAATATAGATCCAGCTATGTTGGTATTACTGCAGTCTCAGTGTCCTATGAGGCACAGGGCCATTAAACACTTCCTGGTCTTTGCTAACTATTACTGGCAATTTATCCCTCACTTCTCCACCGTGGTAGCACCTACAGTGTCTCTTACTAAAAAGAACAGCAACATCAAACTATTAGCCCCGGAGGCTGAAGAGGCATTTAACCACCTGAAACCTGCCTTTTCTTCTGCCCCAATCTTGTGTCATCTTGATCCGGAGAAGCCCTTCTTTCTTGAAATTGACACGTCTCCCATGGGAACTGGTGTGATTCTTTTGCAAAAATCCTTCAGTGGGAAAAACATCACCTGTGGGTTCTTTTCCAAAACCTTCTCTCCAGCGGTGAAGAATTATACCATTTGAGACCATGAATTACTGGCCATTAAGCTGGCTCTGGAGGAATGGTGACATCTTCTGGAAGGGGCCCGTCATCTTATTAATATTTACACGGATTTACAGAATCTTATGCATCTACAGTCTGCTCAGCGCTTGAACCCCCAGCAAGCCAGAGGGTCCCTCTTTTTTGGCCCGTTTTAACTTCTTGCTTCATTTCAGGCCTGCAGATAAAAATGTAAAGGTGGATGCCCTCTCCCGTGCTTCGAACATTGTTGGTCTCAATCCTGTGCCTCGGCACATAGAGCCTCCTGACCGTTTAGTTTCTGTGGCTCCCATTGACCTCCAACGTCTTCCAGCTGGGAGAACATATGTACGTCCGGCTCTAAGCCAGAAGATCTTGAAATGCGGATATTCTTCTTGGCTGGCCGGCTACCCTGGAATCCGAAAGTCCTTGTCTCTTATTTCTTGGTATTATTGGTGCCAAATCTGTCTCAAGACATTAAAGACTTTGTTCTCGGTTGTATTACTTGTGCTCACAATAAGACCCCACGTATTAAACCAGCCGGTCTCCTCAAACCTTTGCCCGTTCCTGAAAAACCCTGGATTTACCTGCTTCTTCTAACAATATGACCATCTGGGTGTCCATATTTTGGATAATTCTAATAAGTCACCTTTAACCTCTTAAGCCGAACGCCTCAAAAGTAGTTTATGACCAGAATTTTTTTTTAGTTTTTGCCTCCTTGCATTTCAACAGTTGTAACTTCTTCATTTTTTCAATGAAGCAGTTGTATGAGGCCTGATTTTATTCGAGACAAGTTGTACTTTATGGGGGAATAGTTTAAATTCACTTATAAATAATTGCAGTATTTTTTTTATTTTTTAAAAAACATTTTTTTTTTTTACACCATTCACATTTCACACTTAATAACTTGCTAGATTAATTCTACAGGTTATTACAGTCATGTGGATACCAAATATGTGTAGGTTTTTTTGTGCGTGTAATTTATGCACAATTCTTTTTATTAAATATTTTTTTTAATTTTATTCTTTTAATTTTTTTTTACACTTAGTAATGTATTAGCATATTCATATATGCTAATACATCATAATCTGTGTCAGTTTGATACAGGCAGGGATCTGGACAGCACACAGTGTGTCCAGGTCACTGGTTTCATACACAGACAGCTCTGGGGCCACTCTAGGTCCCCAGGGCTGACTGTGCTGCCATTCCCCGGGCTCTGTCGGGTCACCGGGTGCTCCGATCACCCGACAGAGCAGGGGAACCCTTTGATTGCGCTGCGGTAACGCACCACAGCAATCAAAAGGTTAAAGCATCGGGTTGCGAAGGTTTTCACTGCTACCTGGTGCTCGCAGGGGATGCTCTGGGATTGGGGCTGTGTAGTACAGCCCCGATCCCAGCACAATTGCGGCGTCGGGCGCCGCAAACTCCGTTGTCTGCAGCGACGTCTAAAGACGTCACTGCAGACGAACGACCCACACCAGCCGACGTCTAAAGTCGGCGGGCGGTTGTTAAGGAGTTAATCTTTTCAACGTCATAGAGAGTAGAAGTTTCAGATATTTCTAACAGTGGTAAGAGATTTTTACCACTCTTAACTTTGGATCCGTTACTCTCGAAGTGTTTCTCTAGAGGCTTTAAATGTGGTGCTTGGTGAGCTCAACTCTAGGACAATGCCTATCACCCAGTATTTTAAAAATGCACCAGGTAACATCATCATGGTTGCGTCATCCTGGTTTTTTCAAATGCGGACAGGGCAGGTGTGTCTGTTGCAATGTTCTTGGACAGTCATCTTCTTTTAAATCTTTTCAAACTGGCAAGACATATGCTATTAAACAGTACATAAATCGCAACGCTTGTTATGTTATATATCTTGTATCATGTTTGCAATGTCATGTACAGTATGTGAGTTGCACCATATGTAAACTAAAGGAACGTATTAAGAGACACCTATGTGACTCTAAGCTTCAGTGCACACCAGGTACCTCTGCAGTGTCGCGACATATTTCACTGCATCATGCAGGAAAAACGGACACCCTCCCAGTACAAGGTATTGAAAGGGTTAATCTTTCTATGAGGGGAGGTGACCGTAGGAGGAAACTTCTTAATCGTGAATCCTTTTGGATTTTCACTTTAAAAACTCGTTCACCATATGGTTTACACAATAGACAGGATTTAATTTTGCAACATTAGAGATACTTTTTGATCATTTGTTTCTGTCTATTGTATTTGTCTTCTTTGTTTCTTCCGTGACATAGCCACACCATTTGTAACATGTGTATATCATTTGATAATTACTTGAGCTATATAGGTGTGTCTATGTTTGCCTTTTACTATGCTACGATTAAGGGCCAGTATGCTTTGGGCCTGAAACGCATAAGATGATATGTGCTTTTTATCCTGAACATTCGTTGCCTTGCTTTCTTCAATAAATTTGGATTTTATTAATTTTGAACTTCAGCTGGACATTCTTGCTCATTTTGTTTCTGCCCCCCACAACAACTAGTCTGATCTTCTTTCCTGGGCGGAGATTTCTTTTTAATTCACTGGAGTCCGAATCCACCAGGGCCTCCCCATTTATATTGTTTATGGGCAACAGCCCCACCCAACCCTCCCTTTCTCCATCTTGTCTGATGTCCCTGCTGTGGATGCTCAAATTCAGGACATCAACTCTGTATGGCAGGACACTCATCGGGCCCTTCTGCTAACATTATCCTGTACCAAGTTCCAGGCGGACAAGAGACGAGGACCTCCTCCCACCTTCAACCTCAGAGATAAGGTCTGGCACTCGACCAGATATGTCCAACTAAAATTGCCTAGTGTCAAGTTGGGTCCAAGGTTTCTGGAACCGTTTTAAGTCATCAAGCATCTCAATACGGTGTCTTACAAGCTCCGTTTGTCTCCTACGCTACGCATCACAAACTCCTTCCGCATCTCTTTCTGAATCGCCTCTACTGAAATTCTGTGTCTCAATCGCCTGTGGCCAATTTGGATGACGTCTTTGAAGTCAAAGAGGTCCATGCTGAAAAGTTGGTGAGGGGGAAGCAATTCTTTCTTTTTGACTGGAAGGGGTTTGGGACCGAAGACCGTTCCTGGGTCCAATCTGTAACCTGAACTTCTCCGTAAGTTTCCTTGGAAGAAAGAGAGACCTAAGGGGGCCGCGACCCACCCACCCCGTCCATGTGCTCTCCCCACAATTACTTACCTACTGCCTCCCGCTTCCCATCTCTCCTACTGGGTAAAGGTTTTGCCGGGGGCCCGCCCTATATCTTGCCGCTCCTCCAAAAACTCTTGCCACAATATTGGTGTACTTTAGTGTGCTCTGAGAGAGTGTTGGAGAGAGTTTTTTCCTTATCTGGAGCCCAAAAAAAAAACCAGAGGGAGAAGCAATTGTCCTATTTTGGGAAAAAACCTTCCCACTCCAACTGGTATAAAATAAATCCCTCCCTTCTCCAGAACTAGACATTAATTTGTTATTTATTATTTTTAGAAAATCCAATAGGTGGGCGAATTTCCGAAATTGTTATCAACTTCGCCGAATTTCCGACAAAAAATAAATTGTTCCAAAAGAATCACTTAAAAAACAGCTATTTCCGGCGCACAGGCCTGCAGGGGGCGTAGAAGTTGTGCCATGCTTTTAAAAAAAACAGAGGGGCTTGGTTTTTTTATACAAAATTTTTGTTTTAGTAGCACGCACATGACTGCCGCCCCTTTAGAAACGCTTCACAAAAAAATTCCCTGGGACTTAAAAAGGGAAAAGCCAAAAAACGAGGGGAAGTAGCCTGATAAAGTCATGGGAGCGACCTGGAAAAAAACAAGCAGGGGGGCCCGGTGGCAACATCAGTGACGAGGTGGGGGGACGGCGGGACCACAGCAGCATGAGGGCAAGAGTGGCACAATGACATTCTGGGGTGGAAAAAAAAAGGATAGGCCAAGAGTGGGACAATGATACAGTGTGGATTGAGGCTCACAACAGCAGCAAGGCAGACATGGCACAATATTTGGAGGGGGCAAAAACAGGGTAGGCCACGAGTGGGGGCAATGCACAGTGTGTAGGGCACGGCGCAGCCACAGCAGCAGCATGGGTCAGACAGTGGGCCCAAAGACAGAGTGGTGATCACGGCAGCACCACAGCAGCACATGAGGGCAGACAGTGGCCAATACTTCTGGAGGGGCAAAAATGGGTAGGCCACAGAGGGCACAAGACAGAGAGGGGGGTGACCTGGCGCAGCATGAGGGGGACATGGGGCAATGACATTTTGGGGTGGCAGAAACTGGAGTAGGCCACAGAGTGGGAAATCAAGGGGCGGTACGGGGGCAGCAATGAGGTCAAGAGGGCAAAAGACATTTGGGATGGCAAAAACGTAGTAGGCCACAGATGGCACAAGACAGATGGAGGA
This sequence comes from Phyllomedusa bahiana, assembly GCA_025379985.1. Taxonomy (NCBI): domain Eukaryota; kingdom Metazoa; phylum Chordata; class Amphibia; order Anura; family Hylidae; genus Phyllomedusa; species Phyllomedusa bahiana. The sequence goes on from JAODAL010050076.1 coordinate 22,871, forward strand.
ACGGCGGGAGCAGCAAGAGGCAGACAATGAAATTTTGGATGTGCAAAAAAGGAATAGGCCAACAAGGGCCCCAAAGACCATGTCTAGGTAAGGCAAAGCCCCCGCAGCATGAGGGCAGCAGTGGCACAATGACACAGTGTGTAATCACCCGGCAGCACCAAGCCAGCACATGAGGGCAGACAGGGCAAATGACATTCTGGGGTGGCAAAAACGGGAAATGGCCACAGGGGCCAATGCACAGTGTTGGCCCGCAGCAGCCACACCAGCAGCAGAGGTAAACATGGCACTGACAATGGAGGTGGCAAAAACTGGAGTGGCCACAAGGGGGCACAATACAGAGAGCGGACGGGGCCGGGGGCCCGCAAAAGGTCGACAGGGCACAATGACATTTGGTTAAAAAAACGGGAGGCAAAGGGGCACAATGACAGAGAGTGGAGGTGACGGCGGCAGCAGCATGAGTCAGAAGGGCACAATGACTTCTGGAGGTGGCAAAAACGGGATGGGCCACAAGTGGCACAATGACAGGTGGGGGGGAACCCCCAAAAGAAACACCCCTGAGGTCAGAGGGAGTGGCCAATAACCAGTGTGGATGTCTGGCAGATGGAGAAATGAGAGTGGTTTTGGGTCAGGGGGTGGCGGCATCAAAATGGCTGAGGCAGGTATTTAACCCAACTCATTTCTCACAGTTTGGGGGAGGGGTCGGCTGATGTAGTTGACGCCTAAGCATGGGGTGGGAAAACCTGCCGATCCACCCGATTATCTTCAAACATCTTCCACATTTCCCCTGCCAACGGGTTTCCTTGGGTAACCTGGCCCCCCCCCACATGAAACACCCCTTGATGCCAACTACTGGCCGGGGAGAAAAACTTTCCCCACTGCAAACCGCAAGTTGCGGCCAAATCCAGTTTGGCTCCCCGTAGTCCAGCGGATCTTTAAATGGGGTGGCGAGTGTGCCCAGGGGCCCACCCCCTGTTGGTTCAGGGTCTGCCAGGTCCTGTGCCTGGGACTGCCCTCCTCACTGGCGGGTGAAGGAAGCTGCTCATCAGTGACGCGGGACTTAGGTTGTGCTAGGGAGCTGGAAATTGCTCACCCCCCCCACCTTACCACGCGCCCGGCAGTGTACGTGGCGCTGAAAAACCCCCCCGGTCGACCTGTAGAGGGGGACGATCCCGCTATGGGCAGGGCCAACTGATACGGGGATTTTATAGATTTGAATTTGTCCTCCCTCTCAATAGCTGGGAAAAAGGCCCCCAATTTTGGACGGTAGCAAGGTTTCCCATAGGGTGGAGACCCGAAGTCACCCTTCCCGGATGCTTATTTGGGTCACTAGACAGGAAATTTCAGAGTGCGGGCCATTGCACAAGTGCCCCGGGGGGGCCCCTGCCTCCATCTCCACTGTTACTGCCCCGGGCTTGCAGGCATCGCTTCGTCTTTCATCCCCATCTACTCCTAGCTGTCCTCCTCTCTTGCACCTGGGTAGAAAAATCACTCTTTTCACCAGACAATGTTCTGCCCCAATGTCCTCCCCTCCTCCATTTCAGTCCCCCCCGGCAAATGTGGCCAGATGTAGTCCCCAGTCCCAGCCCCCCCCCGGAAAATTTTTCAAATCTTTTCCAGGCATAACAGTGGAGACTTTTTTCATCCGTAGTTGGCGACTGACAAAAAGTGGCCTCCTCAAAGGGGACTAAACAAAGGCAGGTGCAGTTTAGCTCCCCTGGCTGCATCAAAGTTAACAGGGGAGTACTCTGTTGCTGGACATCAAAAAAAGTTTAATGGCCCTTTTTCTGTTCATACGTCGGTCCAAATGGCGGCGGAATTCCAACGGGGGGAAAATCGCATATCAAGGTTGTTGGGGGAGGCCCTTTTGCCCCGCAACTCGGGGGGTGTTCCGGCTTTGTAGGAAATGGTGAAGGCGCACAGTTTTGGTATTTTAAATCTTTTGAAGAGGGGGAAAAAACTTCAGGAACCTTTTCACAACCCGATTGAACATGTGCGCCATGCAGGGCGATGGACCCTCCCTCCTCGGTGCAGGCGGACACCATGTTTCCATTGTCCGCACCCGGGTTGATTTGCAGTTTGGGGCCGGGAAAGCCAACATCGATTTCTTGCTCATGAGCGAGCAGTTCCTCCCCTGTGTGACTTCGTTCGCCGGGCAAGCCGGTTAGAAATGGTGACCCGCTGTGCCCCCATGTGGGAGATGGAGCAATTGTGGAGGTGAGTGGTGGGGGTGGAGGAGGGGAGGAGGGGACTTGGCGGAGGAGCAAGTTTGACAACGTGGGGAGAAAACGCCGTTCCTTCCCAATTGTTTGTGTGCCTGGGGAGGGAAACACTTCACCCAGTGAGCCGTAAAGGCATGTATGGCCCGACCGTAGTTTTAGCTCCAGACGTCGCGCCCATGCACCCTTTGGAACAAAAACCCTAGCTCAAGGACGGCCCCCCTTTGTTCTCATATTTATGAAATGTGGTACTGCCTATGTGGAAAAAAAATTCGGTTGGAATCTCCATTCGGCTCGGGACAAGCCCCTTAGTTTTCTGAACGGTGCAGAGCCCCCATTTGGAAAGGGGGGGATGGTACCAACAACTTTGGACAGGGCACGGTCAGCGCTGACTTTAGGAGGTTTTAGCATATGTTGTCTCTTTGCATCGCCCCCTGAAAGATGCTGGTGCCAGAGTGCGAGGGGCAGGGGTTTGGCCCCGGGGTGATGTAAAGAGAAAAACGTTCCCCTTTTGCAGGGTGGGGGAGCCCGATGGCTGCAAGGCATGGTGCCCCGGGCGCTGCTGTGCTGCTGTTTTCTGCGGGGGCAGGATGGAACACCACATCTGGCCACGTTTTCCAGGGCCCCCGGTGGTGCGCGCATGGTTGACCAGGGCCCTGGGCCAAGTAAACTCCCGGCCCGCTTCCTTTCGCCCCCAAAATTCTAAAAAACCATATTTTGGCTCCCCCGGTGCTTAGCAAAGAACTGCCCCAACGGGTATGGATTTTTCCGCCAACGCTCCGCATGAGTGGACTATCTGCCCCGCCCCTGAGCCCCCGTGCCGCTACTTTCTTGGCCTGGAAGCGGATTTTTTACCCCCTGGCCTTGGCTCCCGACCTCACATCGCTACCCGCTGTTCACGACCACGCTCCCACTTGCGGCTGGCCCCTGCCCAGCGCAATTGCGCCCTCTTCTCCTGACGTGATGAAGCCCTTTCCCCACCGGTCCCAAGTGCGGTCGGCAAATCATCTTATTTTGTTTCATCGCACTGTGTCCCCATCCGGTCTTGGTATGCAGAGGCTGCCCCCCACAACATGACCCCTTGCCATCTCCCCATCTATATTTGCCGCCTATGCAAGAAGCAGGGGGTATGGCCCATTTCTTCGTTGCCAAATAGCTGCTGAATTTCCCCCCTAAAAAAGTTCTTCCGCTATTTAGTGGCGTGAGCCCCGACCACATAGTAGTATCTGGCTGAAGGAACCCGGGTGGGCAGAGGGGGGTTTAGGGCGGGGACGGCCCTGACCCTCCCCCGGGCCATGAACTAAGGGTTGTGTTGACGTTCCCCCCGACTCTTTGCGGGTTGTCGATGTCATCTGGGAGGTTGTGGATCCAGTCAACCAATCAAAACCCTTTGGGGTTTCTAGTCAGCACACGGCCGCTAATGACAGGGCGTTGTGGCCTACCCAGTGACCCCTGCTGCGAGTACCCTTGCTGTGCTGCGACGGGCTGGAAAGTTTGTGCCTCTGACTCGCAGGTGAAGAATCCCCCTCTTGTTGACTTTCGTTTGTTCTAAAATGTACAGACACTGTTTGATGAGTATTGTATAGATAAATACACCCCTGATTTGATCCAAAATGAAACCCCTAAGAAAACTTGGGAATTGGAATTAAATTTCGCTCCACAAATGGGCAGGGAAAAAAGACTTTATGTGCGTTTAAAAACTCTGGTTTTTATGAATAAAAAGCACAAACAGGTTAATTAACCTTCGGATATGAAAATGCTACAGAAATTTTTCGTGGCGGTGAAAAAAAAAGTTTTTTTTGAGTACAACTGCAGAACAAGTTAATTAAACCCCCGGGTGTAAATTGCGCCAAACAATTGAACAACCCCAAATACGAGTTTGTAGGAGTTTCAATGGCGTGTTTTCCCACGTACCAATAAAAGAAAAAAATTGTAAATTTAAACCCTTTGCTTGTGAATTTGGCTGCAGGAAAAATGTTTTTTTTGGGGGGGAAAGAGGTTTATTTTTTTTCACACAGCAGAAAAACAACGTTTTAAATTAAAACCCCCGGATGTAAATTGCGCCCCGCAATTGGCAAACCCCAAAAATTCGATTTGTTGCGGTTTCAATGGCGTGTTTTTTCGTACCAAAAAAGAGAAAAAATTTTAATTAACCTTTGCTTGTGAAATTTTTTTCTACGGAAAAAAGTTTTTTTTTGGCGGTGAAAAAGACGGTTTTTTTGTGACCACAACAGCGAACCGTTAATTAAACCCTGGAGGAAATTGCGCAAAGAATTGAGCGGACAAAAAGAATGGGATTTGATTGTGAAAACGTGTTTCTTTAAATGAATACAACAGGAAGGCTTAGATCCCCCCTTGGTATTTTATGTGCGTGGCAGATAGCATTAAAAGTAATGCGCTGCATTGGACGACACGGTTCAGATCCAATACCCACAAAAAACAGAAACGACGTTTAAGAGAGCGTCTTGGGACAAGTGGACTCCCCCCCAAAAAAACGCTGTATAAAAAAAAAGTTTTTCAGTAATAATTATTACAAGAGTCGCGGCGCCCTTCCCCCATCTACAGTGAGAGCGGTTGAGTCCCCGCGCGCGCCCGGCTTTTTTAGTGCGGTGA
>JAODAL010050077.1:0-27696 GCA_025379985.1 Phyllomedusa bahiana
TCACCCCTGTAAGATTTTCCAAAACTTTAGTACGGTATTATGATCGTCATATTTAGATTTAAAAATCGATTCTATTTGAGTCATCAAGATTAGCTCTCTGTTTATTACTAGTGTTGAGCCAAACCGTTCGGAAAAAGGTTAGTTCGGCACAAACTTTACCGAACCGAATTTTTTGCCGCAAGTTTAGTAAAAAGTTCTGGTTCGGCACAGGCATTCAACGCCTTTTTCAGCTGCTTCCTTCAGTTTTGACGGGCAGCCAATCACTGCAGAGCACAGAGGGGGTCAAAAACATCACCTCTGAGGGTGTGGGGATCTCATGGGCTGCTAAAATGACCGTCTTATGTGGATGCCACTGTATTTCCTGTTGAACACCATTTCGACCTTACTCTCTGTACTGAAAACACTGCTGCCTGTGTCTGCGGATTTGCCAGCAAGCAAAATACCATTTAATAGCAATGTAACACAGGAAAAGCTGTTAGTGAGATTACTCGTAGAGGGGGGGAAGCTAGCTTAGGGAATTATACACAGCAATAGTTAGGAAGTTAGGTAGTTTTGTATAGATATTCCATAGAAAAAAATTATGTTTATAATCTATTCGCACGTTTCAAAGTATAGGCATTTAAGACCACTTGATTTGCTGTGAGGGTCTTCCCTAAGACCCCATTTCACCGATATTGCATAGAAAAAATTTCTGTTTATAAGCCTATTTGCCTGTTGCAAAGTATAGACATTTAAGAACACTGCTGATTTGCTGTCTTTGGAGTACAGTTTTTTAATAAGATATCAAATATACCTAAAATTGTTACATCTCCTATATTTACATCCTCTATTTTATACATAAAATCTCCTGTGTCTTTCAAACAATGTGACAATCTCTTAACGATATTTTGTAAGAAATCGTCAACATATACAGCCAAGGGTTGAAATATAGACCCTGTCCCTGAAACAATTGGACAACAGGGTTGATCTATCAAAGTTTTATGTATTTTAGGCACTAAGTAAAGAATAGGAGCCCTAGGATGTTCAACTGTTCACACCAATTTGGTAGTCTTATCAATAATCCCTTCCATTAATGCTTCCTCCAAATAATTATCGATATAAATTTTAATTTCTTTAGTAGGATCTCTCCATAGTCTAGTATATACCTCTTTGTCCTGTAATTGTTTATCCGTTTCCACCAAATATTTAGAACGATCCATTACAACCGTCGCTCCTCCTTTATCAGCTTTCTTTATAATGAGCTCTGAATCATTTTGCATCTCTTTTAGTGCAAGTCTTTCGGCTTTACTCATATTGTTTTTATGTCTACTTCGCTGTGTGTCCCATCTAGCTGCAACCTCTGATTTCACAATTTTTTCAAAAACCTCTAAATTGGAACTTACAATATGTGGATCAAAATTACTTTTCTTGTACATCCTATTTGGTATCTCTCCCCCTTTAGATTTTCTACTACTCCCAAAGAACATACGAAGTCTAACCTTTCTACAAAATCTATAAAAATCTGTTTTAAAATCAAATAGATATAAACTGTTTTTCGGTACAAAATTCAGTCTTTTTTCCAATACTCTTCTCTTTGACTCCGTAACTTATTTTGATGAAATGTTAACAATGAGACTACTTATCAATTTGTTTTTAAAAAATGCTTCCCTTTCGTATTTTTACTAGATCTTGTAATCATCTGTTCATCATTGGTAGTATCGGATTAAGATGACATAGTCTCACCTGTTTTCTGTCTGTGCATGTAAGGTCACAAAGTGTGTTTACGATCTTTGGCCAATGTGTACACTTTGTTATATAAGTAATCCTTAGTGTCTCTTTCAAATTTCTTTAATGTAACTGTCATCATCTGTTCTTTTGTTTTTTAAGGCTATAGAGATATCCTCCTGGATTTTTTCATACAAATCCACTTTAGTTTTTTTATATTCATCCTCTATTTGACTAATTTCCATCTGTAAGTTTCTAATAGCCTGTTGTAAATGCTTAACCGTTATTAGCATGAGATCTAAGAAATATCTATTACTTATTTCATACCATTTATCAACACACTCAGTATCATCCTTTAACAGAAGTGGCATCAAGGGGCTACATAAGCCCTGAGGTATCCGTTGGACTTTTAAATATTCAGTAAGGGTAGAAGCATGCAATCTGAGGTTCATTCTCTCTTTTTCAGATGCTCCAATTCTTTGCTCAAATCAAGAAGATTATCTGGCAATACTGAAGCAACTCCCAGTCCGCGGGCACGTCTGTTATCCAGTTGCTGGTGGTCCCCGCACTGGGCTCAGGGCTGCTGCCCGCTCCCAGCTACTGCCTGTCCTGTACTCACCTGGTCACGTCCTTCTTCCTCCTTGGCGAGCGCACTCCTCTGCATCTTCCTCCTGTGAGACACATATCCCCTATCAGCCACTAGGGGCATGTGTACATCAATTCCCTGGATTTAACGGGCCAGCGCGCAACAGGTAATTATCCTTCCTCCAATGCGGGTGCTCTTTAGGTATTCCGTTTCCTGCTCTCCGCACTCAGTTTTTGGTGTCCATTCCCTAGTTATGCTCTGCTGTGTGTTCCGCAGCGAATCCCGTCTGCCGTTTCCTGCTATGGCTACCCTGTCTACCTTCAATTGCTACCTGCTGTCCTTGCCTAATCTGCCTGCAGTCTATTCATCTCGCTGCTCCACGTTCCAGCTTCCACCTGTGGTCTACGCCTCATCTTTCTGCTGTCACCGCTTGTACCTGCGTCAGGGGTAGCAACCTGGGGTTTCCCTGCATCAAAGCCCTTCTCGCTTTGCAGTTTGCGCCAGTGAAGACAAGGGGCCCCTTAGACTCTGCTCCCTGGCGTAGGCTATGCCATCGCTACACGGTGACCATGATCTACGCAGTTATTCAGGACAACCAAGACACTGATGTACTTTTAGTTCACATTTTTGCAAAAATATGGAAAATGCTGAAGGGTTCACAAACTTGCAAGCACCACTGTATTCTGCCCTGTCTGAGTACAGGATATGGCAGAGGGATTAAAGCTGAGCATTGTGATATAAAGGTTTAGATGATATGAAAGAGGATTTTTAAGTAAAAGGTGGAGAAAATTCTGACAGGACTCCTAGGATAGAGTCCTGTTTATCCAGCCTGTATATAGTGATTGACAGTTTACTTTATACACAACGTGCTGCAGAAAAAACTGTGAGTGGCCAGGATAACTCTCACTGTTTCTCATAGGAATCCTGCCAAGATTTACCCCACTTTTACCTTTTTTTTTAAATTGAACATAATATTATATTAAACTTACAAATCACAGAGCTCAGCTTTCTTCCTTCTATCAACATTCTATCCTCAGATAGGATAACCTAAACCACCTGACAGGTTCATTTTTAATGTACAGTTAGTGACCATAACATTTTATGTAGAGTAATAATAATTCAAATGCAATAATCCAAAACCTACATAAATGTGAATATTTTAATAATGTGATTGATTTACTACAAGAAAATTCTAAGTAACTTTTTGAAAAAGCATTTTTATTACATTTTTTTTAAAGAAAGCTCATCGGTATTTTGTGTGCCTCCATAATATGACCTCTTCTGTCAAATTTGATATGAAACCAGTTTGGCTTGTGTAATGTATCTAAATCAATTTCTTAAAAGTTATTAAAAATAAGACTAAACAGTTGTTTTGGCAAATGTCCATTTATGCACTATGTTTAATGGATCCAGTAATTAATGGGGGAGCCAGTTTCTATATACACTTAAGGTTTTGTGTTAAAATTTTCGAATCAGTGATCAAACAGAATAAAAAGAAAAAGTTAGGTAGACATTGTCACTTGAAAATATATCTCGTAGTATACAAAACTCAGTAATAAAAATACAATTATTCATGAAATGACCTGCCGTTTTGAAGATGCTGTAACCTAGTTGTCTAGCCATTTCAAAGTCACCTAGGTCTTTACACTTTTTATTAGATTTTGATTTTATCACATCAACTTCAAGAACTGAGGGGGAAATATATGAAATGTGGAGCTGCCTAGGCAGTTGTACTCTCAGTAAGTTAATGTAGAATTCGTCAGTAAGTGTTTCATAGTACTTTAGAAATGTGTGCTGTTTCGAGACACATTTATGCGCCAAAAAGTGGCGTATTGAGTGTATGCGCCAAGCTTTGTCTCAGTATCACCACTATAAAATTAGCAAAGATTGGTACAACAATTTCACATCACATTTTGTTGTGAAACATTCATGAATGTGGCATGTCTTACGAATGTGGTGCAACACGCACCTATAGAGTTGCCACATACAAAAGTGCCAGTTCCTACATTTGTCGGACAGGACTGTGTCAGGTTTTATGCACATTAGAAAACTGCCACAGCCCTGCTCATGCTAGTCGCCCTGAGTGTTCACTTGCTGCCTAGTGTATCCCACCCCTTGGCAAATGTTGTAATCATGAGATAAATAATGTTATTCACCTTGTATGTTAGTGCCTGATTAGTGTATATTCACAAAATAATTTTTAAATGAACTTTTCCAGATTTATGAAAAAACCTTGTAGTCTGGAACTGCTTTAAAAAATGAACGGGTACTGATCAGTCCTGTTATACGAAAACACAATAACCAGCTCACCCAGTGTAAATATGTGCAGAATTGTCAGAACCAAATAATATTCCAGCAAAAAAAAAGAGTTACTGCAGTATCTGAATAAAATCTTCCAGGTACATGTATAAACGGGGTGGGTGCTGGTTTTCTGGCATTCTTTAAGCCAAAAAAACTTTTGTAGCCCTGTTCAACAGATGTATGAATAAGCCAAAGTTTGACACAAAACTGCAATACAAATGTAAGGGACCGGTCAGGGACACACGAGAAGTCACAGACAGAGTGAGGCCCTGACGCTGGTCCCAACCCCTGTCCCTGCCTTTTGGGGGTACCCGACTCCTTACTAGGTCGGCCCCAACTAGAAGACTGAACACTATACTGAATACGTGTGAACACAAGACACAGACAAACAAATACAAAACACAATAAGGGAATCTCAGACAAGCAAGGTTGGTAGCGAGCAGGCAGCGCAGTACCAAATCAGAAGACAAGCGCGCAAAAGGTGTAGGAAAGACCCAATATAACAGGCACTGGGGACAGGTAAGGGAATCCTTATATAGGGAACCAGTGAACAAAGAACAGAGGTGATAGGTGGAAAGAACACAAAGCCGGATAGGGAAACAAAGCTGTCAATCAAAGAGGAACACAGTTTAACTAAAAATGTGCTGGAGGATTCCTGGCCACGGGAGTTGGCCAGTAATCAATAAACACACAGGGAAGGAAAGACTCAGTTCACACTGGTAACTAAGAATACAAAGTATTATGTTAAAATCCATGGTTTCCGTCGCAACGGCCGTGGCCGGCGACCAGAACTCGAAGCTGGGGATCTGTCGGGCATGATCATGACAACAAATCTATACCAGACAAAGTTTGGCATATAAAACTCTTTTGTACATACTGTCATATTCTACAGTCCTCTGTATCAATTTAAAAAGGGCGTGTAGGCCAAGTTTCATGTTGCCATTCATGCTTATTCCATCGATAGATAAGCAGTCACAATCTCCTGTCATGTTGTGCTGTTCCAGCACATGTGAGCAGTAACAGCTGAGCCCAATAATTGGCTTACAATCACATAAGCAATGAATGCAGTATCACTACTGAGAGACCAACTGGGGACTCCAGAGCCCTGATGGCACTGGAAAAACAGTGGCTGGATTGCTGAGTACAGGTTATTTTTTTTATTTTAAAGCAGTTAGAGGCTATCAGAGTTTTTCTGTAAATGTCAGAAAACCCTTTTAAAATTAACCCATTTTTGAAACCATGAAGTACTAGTGCATCAAGGAGACACAAAGGGCGACATGTATGAAGCTCCCCCTGGTCGGGGGCCGCGCTTTTTCCGTTAGTTTAAAGGGGGAAACCCTGAAACCTGATTTATGTCGGCCCACTGGGGGGGCGCATTTTTTTACATTCCTTTGTAAAGTCTCCCGGGCGCCTCGCCCAGTGTGTTGGGCCCCCAGTGCGGGATTTAGGCGCAGTGGCGGCGTCCTGGCCTATTTTTTTTCCCCGCCCCGGGTAAGGGCCCCTCATACACCTGGGGGAAAAGTCCGCCGCGCCTCCCCCAGTTTGTGGAGCGCAGCGCGGGGCTGAGGCACAGAGGGGGCGCTGCGCCAAAGATTCGCCTTTCCGAGGAGGTGCACTCGAAACATGGGGGGGGAAAAGTTCCTTGCGCCTCGCCAGTGTTTTGGGGCACAGTGCGGGGACTTGGGGGGCGGGTGGGGGATTTAAGGCGCCGTGGGGGCCCTGCGCCGAAAATCTTTTCCAAAGCGAGACAGGGGGAAAAACAGCGAAAAAAATTAAATTTCCCCACATGTCGCGGGCGGAGTTTTGATCAAAAATCGCCTTTAAAAAAGGCGTTAAACATTTCAGTAAAAGAAAAAAACCTTAAAAAAAAAAAATACAAAAAACCAAAAACAATTTTTCCAAAATTTAACCAATTTCAAAAATTTAAAGGATTTTGGGAAAATTTAGGGGGGAAATACAGTATTTCAAATTTTTTTTAAAGGGCTATTCTCTTTGGTCGGCAAAAACCCGGGCCCAAATCAGAATAGGAGCGACATTAACCAAAAAACCTATGGAGAACTATTGACCAATCAAATAAACGGCGGGACATTAAAAAATACATTAAAAATGCAGAAAAGGCTGATTGGTTGACCCTAGCGGGGGTTTTGGCTGGGCTCAGCAATCAGAATAGGAGGGGAAAAAAGACCCTTTAAAAAACCTAGGGAAAAACTTTTGACCAACCCAAATTCAAAGGGGGGACAGTTCAAAATTACATTTTAAAAATCAGAATAGAGTGTTTGGGTTTGGGAGCTGGGGGGCTTGGCTACCCCCAGCCAATCAGAGCGCGAGTTTAATTTCCCCTTTGGGTCTAGGGAGAGAGCGCGCCCAAAAAAAATTTCTGGGCCCCGCCAGCGCCGTGGGGGGCATGGGAGTAAAAATAAAAAAAATTTTTTTGTTTTTAAGGGGAAAAACATTATCACAAAAAAGGAGTTTAAAAACATTCTCTAAAAAAAAAATCATTTAAAAAACCCCAAAAAACCCGCGTTTGTGGGCCGGCCCGGGGCGCACATAAGAAATTGCAATAAAAGAAAATTTGGGCCAGGAAATACAGTAAATTTCAAATTTTTTTAAGCTCTTCTCATTGGTCACCCAAAAACCCCAGCCAACCCGGGAAATAGGAGCGACATGTCCCATTAAAAAAACCTATGGAGAACTTTTGCCCAAAATCAGAATAGGAACGAAAAAAGACCCATTAAAACCCTATGGAAAAAAAATTGGGACCAATCAAAATTCCAAGGGGGGGAACATTTTCAAAATACAGAAAAAAGGCAAAAAAAGGAGCAAATTGGGGTTGAGCTAGTGGGGGCTTGGCTAGGGCCCCAATCAAGCGCCAAGCTACTTTCTCATAGAGTTTTTTGGGGGAAAAAAAAAATTCAAAAGCGAGCTCTGTGTTTTGGTTTTTAATTTAAAAAGAGGCCCTTTATTTGGACAATGGGAGAGCGAGCGATTTTCCTATGGGGTTTTTTCTAATGCAATCTGAAATAAAAACTGTACAGGGCCAAATAAAAATGATAAGACTACAGAATTTTGTCCCAATGTGTATAAAAAAAGAATAATAAAAAGGGGGAAAAGAAAAAAAAAAAAATTAAAATTTTTTTAAAAACCCATTTTTTATTTTTTTTTCTTTTCGGGCACCCATAAATTGACCCTTGGGAAAAAAAGCTTTTTTTGGGGGTTTTAAAACGATTTATTTTTACAAAAAGGTTTTTTAAATTGCTTTTTAAATGTGAAAAATGTTTTACACTTAACCCAAAAATGATTTTCTTTATCAAAAACTTCATGCCGCACGGCGCTTTACCCCCGGGAATTTCAGGTTTCGCCCCCTCTCTCCATAGACTACAATGGGAGAAGTATCTCGCGTTTTTATTGGTGGAAAAGCCAAAGCCCCCGCTAGGTCCCGCAAATTTACTCTTTTCTGTATTTTTACTTTTTATTTTTTAACTGTCCCCCCTTTGGATTTTTGGGGTTGGTCCCAAAAATTCTCCCTAGGATTTTTAAAAAAGGTTTCCCCGTCGCTCCTATTCTGAAATTTGGCAATAGCTCTCCCCTAGGTTTTTTAATTTGGGCACGTCGCTCCCCATTCTTTATTGGCTATTTTTGCCGACCAATGAGAAAAGCTTAAAAAATTTGAATTACCCCTGTAAATTTTCCCCGGCAATTCCTCTATTGCAATTCCTTATTTTAGCGCCGGTCCCTGGCGACAAACGGTTGTTAAAGGGTTTAATGCTTTAATTTTTTAAAAGGTTAAAAGCGCTTTTATCTGATAATGGTTTTTTCACTTTAAAAAAAAATTAATTTTTTTTTTCTACTCCAAAAGCCGGGACGATGCTGAGCCCCGAGTTTGCATTGCGCCCATCTCTCCATAAAACTACAAAGGGGAAAAAAGTAGCCCCGCGCTCTGATTGGCGGGATACCAAAGCCCCCCCCCAATTAACCAAAAGCTCTTTTCTGCCTTTTTACTGTATTTTTTAACCCGTCCCCCTTGGATTTTTGGGTTGGTTTTAAAATTCTCCATAGGGTTTTTAATGGGGTTTTTTGTCCCCCTTTCCCATTCGATTTTCCGAGATAGCCCAAGCCCCCCCCAGCTCAACCAAAACAGCCCCTTTTCTGCAATTTTTTCTGTATTTTTAAAAGTCCCCCGTTGATTCGATTGGGCAATCGCTCCCCTAGGTTTTAAAAGGTTTTTACTGTTCGCTCCAAATTTTGATTGGCCGGGTTTTTGCCACCAATGAGAATAGGGTTTCAAGGGAAATTTTAAATTACGTATTTCCCGGGAATTTCCAAAATTTCCCATTTTTTTGATATTGCCCCCCGGGCAGAAATTTTTGGGAAAAATGATTTTTTTTTAATTATGTTTTTTTTTTGAGGTTTAGCTCTTTTCGACACTGTTTTCCGCCTTTAAAAAAGGGAATTTTTTTCGGATTTAAAACTCCTGCTGCACTGGGGCGGAAAACGCCGAGGAATTTTTCCCGTTTTGCGATCTTTTATTGCTTTCCCCGCATGTTCCGTTTTTGCCCTTCCCCTTCGCCGCCGCCGGAAACATTTAGACCAAAATAAAACCCGGTTCCCGCCGGGCGGGGGCTTTCCGAGCGCTGCACTGCGCCTCGCTTTTGGGCCACTCCGCATTCCCTACATGCCCTCGGAGTTTTGAGGGGCGCCGCGTCCCGCCCCGGAACGCCTATACCGGGGCCCCAAAAACCGCTTCCCACTGCCCCCTCCCCCTTTATTTCGGGGCGCAGCTGAAAGTGGCGAACGCTGCGCCCCCCAAAAATGCATCCTTGTCCTACAGGGGGGTTCGGGGCCCGGGAGGCGCAGTATACGCCAAAAAACAGGCGTAAAGCCCGTTCATACATGTCGCCCAAAGAGAGTAAAGAGTGGGCTAAGGAGCTGAGCGCACTCCATAAGCAGCCACCACTATTGGAGTTGCCTCCGATCCCAGCCATTTAACTGCTTTCACGCTGAAGCACCCTTTCCTGTCTCTCCACAACATGATGGCGGGGTATAGTTTAGTTGTCATGGCAGCCTGTAACTAAATCAATGTCTCTGGGTCTGTCATTAACATACTCCACCCTGTCAAACAGGAAAAAAAGATAAAAAAATATAAAAAAACAAACAAAAAAATTTCCAGATAAAATAAAAGAACGCAAAAAATTAACATAGTTGGACTCACCAATTCCATAGAAGTCCAATCTTACACAATATCATTTTAATTATCCTTCATAGTAACCACTAGAAAAAGAAAAAAAAATTGTATTTTTTGGTTATTCAAAAAGTCGCATGCACAAATATAACAATACCAAAAATAAAAATAAAAGAATCTCGCACTCCCCCAAAAAAGAGCTATCGCACAGCTCCACTGGCATACAAATAAAAAAAAAAACTGGTTTCAGAAAATGGTGATAAAAAGCAAATTGTTTTTACAAATAAATGATTTTTTTCTATTTTAAAAATAGTTAAACATAACAAAAAAAAAAATCTAAATTTGGTATAGATGTAATTTTAGTGACCTGCAGAATAAAGCATGTCCTTTATTTTGCTTGATGAACTCTGTAAAAACAACCCCCACATCAGAATATCCCCAAAAACATCTAAGAGGATGGAATGCAGTCTATAAGAACATACCTAATGAGAAGTGGTCATTCTTCTATTTTTGCCTTTAACATTCCACCACACTCTACCCTCTGTGATCACCTTAAAGCATACCCCAAGTGCAATACATCTGACATAAACCTTTCCCAGTATATGGTCTTTCTCGCATACTGAAAATTTTTATGAAAGCCTTCTGAATTTATTGCATCGCAAAGCAATGCAAATAGGTGTGCTGTAATCACAAGATAGGGAGACAAAAGCGCACTCTGTGCGGTAAAGAATAACAGACAGAGATAATGTACGTATATAAACTGCTCACCTATTTGAGTTGTACTGAATGGTACAACACATGAAAGTGAACAGTGAGAATTTCTCACAATAGTAACCACGATAGCAGCCAAGCCAAACTCTTATACTCGCTGGTCCTCCGCACAAGTGAGAACACAGGAAGTAATATATCCAAATATACCCAGAAGAGAAACAGGTAGCGCTAGTGATAATTACTGACACTGGGACGTTATCACTATTAAAAGGTGTCTATTTAAAAAATTCTAAAAATAAACAACGTGTTTCGCGAACAACATACCCGCTTCATCAGGTTATATACAAGACTATACACGTCAGTATTTAAAAGGTACGCAAAATGGAAACGAGGTCCTGAAGGCGCGTCAATTCAAAAAACCAAGAACTTTAACAAATGCGGGAAAGTGGGAAATCCGTAACTAAAATAGCTACATAAAATGTATAAGAATAAAATATTGCTCATATCTATAAAAACTATTAATCACATATATAAAAGATCACATACATGAGAAATATTAATTACATGTGTAAAAATACTGAAATATATCAGGTTAAAAATTTACACCAAAATAAATTAAAAATATATATCAAGATAACATTACATGATAACCTCTTGTAATTCATTAAGCCCGTTCGGGACCAAACTATTCAACTTGTATATCCAGAAGATCTCTCTTTCACAGAGACGCTGAGCGCGATTTGGAATAAAAACCGGAATATATTCAATAGGCTGAATATTAACCCTTTCCCGACATTGGAGGTATGCATACGCCCTAGCGGAAAGTGACTTCCCACAAATGGATGTATGCATACGTCCTGGCGATCGCGCGGGCTTGCAGGCGAGCCGCACACGATCGCGACATGGAACCAGCGGAAAATTACCGCTGGCTTCATGATTAACGCTTTATTATCGCGACCATGACAGGTTGCGATAATAAAGCCACAGACAGGAGGAGTGAGCTCCCCCAGCCTACAATCAGCGCAGTAATGGCGCTCTGCACCGCTACTGGTCCGCTTACCAGACTCCCCTGATGCACTCTCAATGCAGCCGTGTAGTCTGGTGACGTCACCTTCCCAATGCATTTTGGGCATGGTGTCAGTATTCCTGCGACCTGTACACAGCGTAACGCTGTGCACAGGTCTCCTATTTTAAACAGCAATCTAACGATTGCTTTTCCCAGTGGGGGTTTGCGGGTTTCAGATCCCCATAGGGGAAAGTAAAAAAATTTTGAAAAGTAAAAATAAAAGTAAAAAAAGTAAAACACAAACACAAAAATTAAAATTAAAACACGTACACCCTTTACAAACGGCAATCGCCCCAAAAAAGATCGAAATAAATAAAGTACCCATCTTTGGTATCGCCGCGTGCGTAACGATCTGCCCTATAAATCTGTCACATTAATTAACCCGTACAGTGAATGCCGTAAAAAACAAAAACAAAAAACAGTCACAGAATTGCAATTTTTGTACATCCTGCTGCACATAAAATGGAATAAGAAGTGATCAAAAACTCATAAAAAACGCCAAAGTTGTACCAATTAAAAACGTTCAGTTCATTACACAAAAAAAAAATCTTTACACGTCTCTGTATACTTAAAAATAAAAAAGCTATGGCTCTCAGAAGACAGCGATGCATAAATATTATTTAACGCAATAAAAACACTTTTTTTTAAAGTGATTCAAAATTTAAAAAAACTATATAAATTGGTTATATAAGTAAACGTATCGACACATATAGTAAAGCTAGCTGGTTATGGATACTGCACGGTGAGCGCTGTTAAAAATAAAAATAAATCACCCTGCCTTCCAAAAAACGGATTTAAAACTGATCACCCCAAAAAATGATACCAACAAAAACGTCAACTCATCCCCCAAAAACAAGCCCCTACACAGCTCCGTACACAGAAAAATAAAAAAAGTTATGGCTCTCAGACATGGCGATGCAAAAATGTGTTTTCCTTTTTGAATAAAAGTGTTTTTATTGTGTAAAAAGCATTAAAAAATAAAAAAATATACAAATTGGGTATCGCTGTAACCGTATCGACCTGCTGAGTAATAATAGCATGTCAGTTATACTGCATGGTGACCGCTGTAAAAAATAAAAATAAAAAACACTACCAGGAATGCTGTATTTTGTACAAAATGCCTCACAAAAACCTTAATAAAAGGATTTAAAGGGGCATGTGCCCTCCATAATGGTACAATAAAAACTTAAACTCATCCCACAAAAAAACAAGCCCATAATTAGCTCCGTATACAGAAAACTGAAAAAGTTATGGCTATCGGGAACATAAAAACACAATTTTTTTAGACCTATTTCTATTGTGTAAATGTAATAAACATAAAAAACTATAAAAAAAATTTATATCATTGCAATTGTACCGACCCCATAGTTAAAGTTATCACATCATTACACTGCACGGCGAACGCGGTAGAATTGAAGCCCAAAAAAAAAAGGTGGAACTGCTTTTTTCCCCCACATTTTCATACCCCAATGCAAAAAACAAAAAAAACTATGGAAACACCTGTGCACTCAAAAATGCACAATACACCCCTAGATGAGATCCTTGGGGAGGTTTGAATCCAAAATGGGGTAAACTTCTGGAAGGGTTTTTACCTGTTCTGGTACTTTAGGGGCTTTGTAAATGCGACATGGCCCCACCAAAATCTGCGTTCCAAAAGCCAAATAACACTCCCTCCCTTATACGCCCTGCCGTGCCCCTAACAGCAGTTTACACCCACATGTAGGGTATTGCCGAACCCGGGGAAAAAATTTGTGTAACAAAATTTTGGGTGCTTTTTTACCAGGATTCCTTGTAAAAATTAAACATTTTCAGCTAAAATTGCAGATTGTTGGAAAAAAAAATGTTTTTTTCATTTTCACAGCCAACGCTAAAATTTTTTGTGACACACCTGTGGGGTCGATATGCTCACTACACCCCTTGATATATACCTTAAGGGGTGTAGTTTCCAATATGGGGTCTTTTTAGGGGAGTTTATTAAGTTTTAGCACCTTAGGGTGTTCTCAAACCTGGACTGGCCCCTAAATAAAATCGTAATGAAAATAAGACCCCAGAGTCCGGTAGGTGCTCCTCCTATTCTGGGGCTTGTGGTTGAGACTAGAGATGGGCGAATTTCCCGAAATTCGTTTCGTTCACTTCGCCGAATTTCTCGGCAAAAAATAACTTTGTTCCGAATTACTTCAGGACAAATCACATTAAAAAACAGCTATTTTCAGGCTGCACAGAGCCTGCAGGGTGCTGTAGAACATTGTGCCATGCTTAAATATGCATAGGGAGCTTGGTTTGGTCTTCATTTCAATGTTGTGTTTAGTATGACACCAGATGACTGCCGCCGCTCTTTGAATCGCTTCACTATAAAATTTCCTGGGCAAATTAAGAGGGCAAAACTGACCAAAAATTGAAGGGGGAATGTAGCCTGATAAAGTCATGGCAGCGACAGCTGGAAAAAAAACAAGTGTGGGCTCAGGGTTTGCAACATCAGTTTACAGAGTGTGGAGGTGATGGCGGCAGCCACAGCAGCATGAGGTCAGAGTGGCACAATGATATTCTGGAGGTGGCAAAAACAGGAATAGGCCACAGAGTGGGACAATGACACAGTGTGTAGATCACGGCAGCAGCCACAGCAGCATGAGGTCAGAGAGTGGCACATTGACATTTTTGGAGGTGGCAAAAAAACAGGAGTAGGCCACAGAGTGGGACAATGACACAGTTGGAGGTCACGGCAGCCAGCCACAGCAGCAGCATGAGGTCAGGCAGTGGGACAATCACATTCTGGAGGTGGCAAAAAACAGGAGTAGGCCACAGAGTGGGACAATGACACAGTGTGTAGATCACGGCAGCAGCCACAGCAGCATCATGAGGTCAGACAGTGGCACAATGACATTCTGGAGGTGGCAAAAACAGGAGTAGGCCACAGAGTGGGACAATGACACAGTGTGGAGGTAAAAGGCAGCAGCCACAGCAGCACAGGGGCAGGCAGTGGACAATCACATTCTGGAGGGGCAAAAACGGAGAGGCACAGAGTGTGACAAGACCCAGTTTAGGCACGGCGCAGTCACAGAAAACGCAGAGGTCAGACAGGGACAAGACTTTGGTGGCAAAAACAGGAGTGGCCAAGAGTGGGAAAAAGCACGTGTGTATACACGGCAGCACCCACAGCAGATCGAGGTCAACAGTGGACAATGACATTATGGAGGTGCAAAAACAGGAATTGGCACAGGTGGGAAATGACACAGTGTGGACTCACGCAGCACCCACGCACAGCCACAGCAGCAGCATGGGTCGGCAGGGGCAAAATCACATTCTGGAGGTGGAAAAAAACAGGAGTGGGAAAAAAGGTGTGACAAGGACACAGTGTGGAGTCCCCGGCAGCACCAAACAGCAGCATGAGGTAGATAGTGGCCAATGACAGAGTGGTAGGTCCGGCAGCACCACAGCAGCAGCATGGGGTTTACAGGGGCACAATCACTTCTGAAGTGGCAAAAACAGGAGTAGCCACGAGTGGAAAATGACACAGTGTGAAAGATCACGGCAGCAGCCACAGCAGCATCAAGAGGTCAACAGGGCACAATGACATTCTGGGGGTGGCAAAAACAGGAAAGGCCACAGAGTGGGACAATACACGTGTGGGGGTCACGGCAGCAGCCACAGCAGCAGCATGAGGTCAGGCAGTGGCACAATCACATTCGGGAGTGGCAAAAACGGATAGGCCACAGAGTTACAATGACACAGTGTGTAGGTCCGGCAGAGCCACAGCAGCAGAAAGAGGTCAGACAGGGGAAAATTGACATTCTGGGGGGAAAAAACGGGAGGTCCACAGAGTGGGACAATGAACGTGTGGAGGTCACGGCACACCACAGCAGCAGATGGGTCAGGCAATGGAACAATCACATTGTGGAGGTGGCAAAAACAGAAAGTAGGCCACAGAGTGGGACAAGACACGTGTGTTGGGTCACGGCAGCAGCCCAGCAGCGCTGAGGTCAGACAGTGGCACAATACAGGTGGGAGGTGGGGGGGCAAACAGTCCCTGAAAGGGTTGGTGGCGTGGGAAAGTCAGAGATGTGTGGCATCGGCGGGTGGCGGCACAGAATAGTGGCTGACGGGTTTTTTGAACCCAGACTCATTTCTCACTTTTGGGGTGGGGCATCATGGCTGATGTATCTGCCCCCTAAGGCTTGGTGTGGGGAAAGTCCTGGCCGATCCAGCCTGATTCATCTGGACAAGCGGGTTCCCTTGGGGTAACGAGGCCCCCCGCCGCACTGAACACCCCTTGATGCCACACACTGGGGGGCGACGCTTCTCCACTCAAACTCGGCAATTGGGGCCCACAACCCTTTTTGGGGTCCCCAGTATCCAGCGATCTTCAAACTGGGGTGGCAAAGTGCTTTCCAAGTAGGCCACCACTTTTGTTTAAGGGTCTGCTCCGGGTCCTGCGTGCGCTTTGCGGGCGATGCCCCCACTGGGGGGTGAAGGAAGCTGCTCATCAGGACCCCGACTTGGGTTGCTGCTGATGGAGGGTACTGCCCCGACCCCCCACCCCCCCCGGGCAGCCGGGCAGTAGTCGTGAGCGCTGAAGAACCCCCCGGGTCAGACCTGTCAGAGGAGGGAGATGCCGCAAAAGGGCGGGCCAACTGTTTCGGAGGTTTTTCCCTATGTATTTGCTTTGTCCCCCCCCTTCAATAGCTGGGAAAAAGGCTCCCATTTTGGCCCGGTAGGGGGTCCAATAGTGGAGGCCAGAAGTCACCCTCTGCCGGGATGCTGCTTTTGGCTGTACTACCCAGGCAAATCAGCATGCGGCGGGCCCTGCAAAAGTACTCCGAGGGCTCCCCCTCCTTTTCCACTGTATACTGCCACGTGCCTTGGGGGGGTTTCATCTGCCTCGTTTCCTCATCCCTCTAGCTCCCCCAGCTGCTCCTCTCCTCCTCTTTTGTCCCGGGGTAGAAAATCCACTCATTTCACCAACAATGCTTCTGCCCCAATGCCTACCCTCCCCCCTCCATTCAGTCCTCACCGGATCATGTGGCCGCGAGATGTAGTCCCATCTCCAGTCCCCGCCAGAAGTTTTTTTCAGCATCTGCCCAGGACATGAAGCAGGGGAAAAAATTGAGTTATTCCCCGTAGTCCTGCGACTGACAAATAACGGGCCCCCTCAAATGCCTCAACAAAAAGGGGTGTCCCATAAGCGCCACTGGCTGACATCAAAGTACACAGGGGGACCCCCTGTGCCGGATCATCAAAAAATCATTAATGGCCTTTCTCTGTTATACATTGGGCCCAAACATGTGCAGGCTGGAATTCCAACGGGTGGAAACATCGCATATCAGAGTGTTTTTTGGGGGAGGCCCTTTCTGTTTGGCTGAAACCAAAGGGGGGTGTTTCCTGCTTTGTAGGAAGGTGAAGTGATGCACAGTTTCCTGGCCATTTTCAGAATGTTCTGAAGATCGGTGGAAGACTTCAGGAACCCTTTTTTCACACCAGATTGAACACGTCGCCATCGGCGCAGGGGCCATCCCCCTGGTGCAGTGGGGACACCATGTTACTCCCTTTGCCGTCACCAGGGTTTTCCGTTTGCAGTTGGCGCGGGAAAGCCACACATCGATTTCTTGTGCATGACGGGAGCGTTTCCCCCCCGGTGAATTCGTTCGCCAGGCAAGCCAGGTGTAGAACTGCGTGAACAGTTTGGGCCCTACACTTTTGGGTTGATGGAGCAGTACTTTTGGAGGTGAGATGGTGGTGGAGGGGAAGGGGGTACTTTTGGGACAGGAGCCCAGTTTTACAACGTGAGGAAAAGCGGCGTCTCCCGTCCAAATTGTTGGGGTGCTGGGCCGGAAGCACATCACCCAGTGGGCCGTAAAAGACATTACTGGCCCCGCCGAGTTTCAGCCCAGAGGCCCCCTGCCGTGCACTTGGGAAAAAACCGATAACCAAGGACTGGCCCACCTTCTGTTCTACATATTTATGAAGTGCTGGTACGCCTTTTGGGAAAAAAAATTCGGGTTGGAATCTCCTCTCGCTCGGGAAAGCCATTAGTTCTCTGAAAATGTGCAGAGTCCACCCTTTGGAGAGGGAGGGATGCAGTCAACAAAATTGGACGGACATGGTCAGTGCTCACCTTAGGTGGGTTTGGCGCATACTGTTGTCCTTTGCAATCGCCTCGCGAAGACTGCTGGCGCCATGAGTAGCGAGGCAGGAGCATCTGGACCCGGGGGGGTGTTAAAGAAAACAGCTTTTCCCTTCTAAGAGGTGGTGCAGCCTTTAATGGCGCAATGGGATGTGTGCCACTGGCGCTGCTGCTGCTGTTGTGCGGCGGCAGGGTGGGCCCCCACACTGGCCCGCCCCCGGGCCAAAGATGTGACGCTAAATGGTTACCGGCCGGGTGCCAACGTACCCCTGGCCACGCTTCACTTTCTTTACAATTCTACATTACCATATTCGGCTCCCCGGGGTCTTGCAAAGAAAATGCCCCACCGCCGGTTTTTCGGATTTTTTCCGCCAACGCCCGCACTTAGTGCTACTGCCCCCGCTGCCCGCTGAAACCCCCGTCCGCTACTTTCTTGGGCCTGCGAAGCGGGATTTTTACCCCGTGGGGGCCCTTGGCTCCAACCTCCAATGTGCTATCCTGCGACCACGGGCCCCACGACCCCCTTGCGGCTGGCCCTGCCTGACACGCAAGCTACGCCCTCTTTTTCCCGACGATGATGAACCTTGCCCACCGGCTCCCAGTCGGTCGGCTACATCAATTATTTGGGTTTCACGTCACTGCGTCCTCATCCCGGTCTTGGTTGAGAGACTGAACCCCTAAAATGACCTCCCATGCCCCCTCCAAAAAAACATACTTTGCCACCTACTGCAAAAGCAGGGGGGATTGGCCCCCTTTTTTCGTGCCCAAAACTGCGACTGCCCTCCTCAAATTTTCATTCTTGCATATAGTGGCCTGGCCCAACCACATAGTAGACTCTGGCTGAGGGAACCCATGGGACAAGGGGGTTGAGGGCAGGTGATGGCCCCTGACCCGCTCCCCCCGGGGCCCGCCAATAAGGGTTTGGTGACGTTCCACCGACTCTTGGGTGGGTTTTCAATTCATCTGGGGGGAAGTGGATGACCCAGTCAAACCATCAAAACCCTTGGGTTGCTAGTCAGCACACCCCGGGCCCCAAGATACACGGCAGTTGTGGCCCCACCGAGTGACCCCCGCTGGACGTCCCCTTTCTTGGTGCGACCTGGGGGCCCGTCCAAAAAATATTTTTGGGCCCCTGCCCCTTGAGGCGAAGACCCCGCCACCTCTCTGTTGACATACGTTTGTTCTAAAAATTTCAACACTGTTTGATGAAGTTCTGTTATGAAAATACAACCCTATTTTGCCCCAAAAAACCACTAAAAAGCTTGGGTAACCCTGGATATAAATTTGCCCCTCCAAAATGGCAGGGAAAAAATTTTCTTGTATGTGCGTTTTTAAAAATCTGTGTATTTTCTAAAGAAAAGGGTTAATTAACCTTTTATATGAATTTCTACAGAAATTTTTTTTGTGGCGGTGAAAAACAAAGTTTCTTTTATGATGCAACTGCAGAAAAAATTTAGTTAACCCATGGATGAAAATTGCGCCAAAAATTAACCCCCACAAACACTAGCTTTGTAGGTGTTACATGCATGTTTTTTTACGCCAACAAACCAAGAGATAAAATTGTAATTAACCTTTTTCTTGTGAATTAGGCACAGGAAAAATGAAAATATTTTGGCGGGGAAAAAAGGCGGTTTCTTGGAGTCACCCCAGCTGAATAACCGCTTAATTAAACCCGGTGTAAAATTTGGGCCCAAAGAATTTAGCCACCCCAAACTATAGCTTTTTAGCGGTTACAATGCGGGTTTTTACCCACACAAAAAAAGATAAAATTTTAATTAAAATTTTCTTGTGAATTTGGCACAGGGAAAAAAGTATATATTTTGGCGTGAAAAAGACGGTTTCTTGAGTCACCAAGCTAATAAAACGCTTAATTAACCCCTGGGTGTAAAAATTTGCCAAAGATTTAGCAGCCAAAAATGAAGTGGTATTTTTTTTGTAAAAACGCTGTTTCTTTAAATTAATACAACAGAACTGGCTTAGATCGCCCTTGGATATTAAAATGTGCTGTGAGCAGATAGGAATTAAAATGTATATTCAGCTGCAGTGGACGCCCCACTGGATTTCAGATCCAATACCCAAAAAAATTAGAACTAGAACGTTAAGAGAAGCAGTCTCTGAGACACGCTGAGACACCCCACAGAAATCGCTATATAAAAATCAGTTCTTCAGTAACAATCAGCCGCGGCAGCACCTTCCCTGATCAGTACAGTGAGAGCGGTATGAGCTCCCAGCATCGCGCCTGGACTTATATAGTGCGGTGAGTCCACAGAATCCCGCCGGTCTCTGTTTGGGCTTAAACTCGCACGTCATCAGGCTATGCCCTTCTCCTCCCAGAGTTCTTTGCCCCATGAAACGTCATGTGCTCGCAGCCATTTTATCAGTGAAAAGCACACTTCGTTCACCCGAAGTACCCCAAACTTCGACTTCGTTCAGAACCGAAGTTTTCCTGAAATTCTAAACGAATTCCACTTCGTTAGAATCAATTCGCCCATCTCTAGTTGAGACAAATAGCGCATGAGGGCCACATGTGGGATATCTCTGAAAACGGCAGAATCTGGGGAATCAATATCAAGTTGCATTTCACTGATCATATTTACCATATTCTTGTGAATAATGTATAAATATTTATAATCTGCAAAAAAAGTGAAATTTTGAAATTCCACTTCCACTTTGCTTTAATTCCTGTGAAACACTTAATGGTTTAATAAACTTCCTAAATGCTGTTTAGAATACTTTAAGGTGTGTAGTTTCTTAGATGGAGTCCTTTATGTGGGTACCTAACATACATGCCAATCAAAGTCACGTTAAAACTGGACTTGTCCCTAAAACAATGTATATTGCAAATTTTCTTGAAAAATTGAAAACTACTACTAAATTTCTAAGCCCCCTAATGTCGTAGAAAAAAAAAAAAAAGACATTTAAAAAAATTAGCCAAACTACAGCAACAAAAGGTAGATATTTTGAGCGTTTTCTTGACCATCGCACGGTCGATGGTCGATAGTCGCCATCATCGACAAGATGTCATAGTGAGGGTCGATTAGAGCGTGCCTTTAAAGTCAGGGAAGTATCAACACCTTCTTTCTTACCCCCAAAACAGGGTGGAGAAGCGGGAATAACACCCAAAACTCAAAGGATACTGTACATTTTGGGGCACACACTTGGGTTAAAAAAGGGCCACAAAAAAAATCACAGCCTTTCCCTTTATCCCGCTTGCACCACAGATGCCCCTTTAAACCCTCATCCCAAAAATTAAAAATGCCAAAGCAGTATGATTTAACCTCATTTTTACTTGAACGGGACATTGATATCCCTTTCCTGGAACGCAGCAGACCCCAAACCTGCATGACCCCCGTTTTAAAAAGTGCCGGAAAAAGGAGTTTTTTTAAACCACTTTTTATTTAAGTGGACATTGAATACATGTCCGGGCCACGCATGACCCCCAAATGAAAGCCCCCCAGAAAAAAAGTGCCGAAAAAGGAGTCTTTCAACCCCCTTTTATTTCCTGGACTTGACTATCCCTGTCCGGGGCCCACAGCATGACCCCAAACCTCTGCCCCAAAGATTAAAAAGTCCGGGAAAAAGGGGGTCTTTCAACCCCCAATTTTTTTTCCGGGCATTGACTATACCTGCCGGGGCCCAACAGCAACCCCAAAACCCGCATGACCCCAATTTTAAAAAGTCCAAAAAAAAGGAGTCTTTAAACCACCATTTTATTTCACGGGACATTGACTATCCCTGTCCGGGGCCACAGCGGCCCCAAACCTGATGTCCCAGTTAAAATGCCGGAAAAAAGGATCTTTAAACCCCCATTTTATTAAACTGGACATTGATATACGCCCTGTCCCGTAGAATGACCAAAAAAGTCTGCCCCACAGATTAAAAAGTGGTGGAAAGGATCTTTCAACCACCATTTTATTTTGAACTGGACATTACTATACCTGTCCGGGACCACGTAGACCATTTAAACTTTTGGATCCCAAATTTAAATAGTGGGGGAAAAAGGGGTCTTTAAAACCCCCTTTTTAGTTGAACGGACATTAACTATATCTGTCCTGTACCGCAGAATGACCATTAAACCTGTCTGACCCACAGATTAAAAGTGCCGGAAAAAGGAGTTCTTTAACCACCATTTTAGTTTCACTGGACATATACTGTCCCTGTCCTGGGTAGCTTGCCCCTCCGTATGAGTGCGGACCAATTGAGCTTCACTTAGAATACTGGTGGTTAACGCCCCTTTTCCACCCCAGGTGCCCTTTTTCTTGGAAATCTTTTTCTTATTTTACTCAACGTCTGGAGGAAATTGTCTCTGTACTTTGTTCTCTGTCCGTGCTCCATACTCCATTTCCCTGAATAACCTACACTGGTCAAGTTTCCTGTACCCCCCTTTTGACAATTCGAGGAATTTTTTTACCAGCTATTTTGTACATGCAATTTTTTTAGTAGTTTAATTCTAGAAAACACATTTTTAAATAGATGGAATCCCACCATGTCTTTTTTCTTTTCTTTAAAATTGTATTAAATGGGTTGTCTCAATACAGGGATTGATAGCTATGTTAAAGATCTTGCAAAAACAAGTCATTTTGCAATATGTGTCCATTAACAGTGTCCCTACCTATTCCTGTTTCTGACAGCACCATCACCCTTGAGCCACTCTTGACAATTGTGAAGAACAAATGTCTGTTAGAAACAAATTTTTTTTACAATAGGACCTGTAGTATTTGCTGTATTCACATTTAAGTCAAGGTGCCTCAATGAAAAAAAGCTGTAGTGCCCAAAGTGAAAAAACAAGTATCTGAAATTATTCGGATAGTAAAAGGTTTTTTTGCAACCTATCAATTCACCGTGTGGGCTATAAAATTGCTGATTCAAATTAAAGTGCAAGCTGCCTCAATAAACAAAGCTGTAGTGCGCCAAAGTTTAAAAAACACGTATCTGTTTATGTATTCATATAATACAAGATATTTTTGGCACCTTTCAATTCACCTGTGGGGGGACTATAAAATTGCTGATTCAAATTTAAGTGCAAGGTGGATATATCAACAAAGGTGGAATGGGCAAAATTGAAAATGAACACCTATCTGAAATGTATACTGATAATAAAAGTGGAGTTTTGCACCTAACAAAGAGACCTGCAGTTACTAGAAAAGATGTTATCCTATAAAATTTCCGGCTGCCCAATATCCAGGAAATATTTCAATAGGAAACTGTTAATAATAAAGCTAAATTTCAGTTTCAATGTCTACACTAAGTCTTGGTGAACTTTATCCAGTATTCTTTATAGAGCTTGTCTGTGTTCACCCGCAGGGACCCCCCCCCCATTCTCCACCCCTGTGACTTTACAGCGGTAGATGCTCCTTTAAAATTCTCTACCTAACTACATAAAAACTTCCAATCTCTAATCTAACTAAATTGTAAGAATCACAGCTAATAGTAGAGGTTTCTCTGTGAAGAAATAGAATAATTTCGCTGAGCTGTTCTATGTAAAACGAGGTCATGTGATTTTTCCAGCCAATCGCAACCATACACATCCCAGTCATGACGTCGCACACACATCTCACCCTGCTCTATTCTGTAAGCTGATTTTCTGGCCGCCAAAATGACAGAAAGCGCCGAAAATGGCGTGATCTTAATAGATGATGCACAGATTTTAACCTAAATTATCGCATGATCTAAAAAATTCGATCAACATAAAAACTGTGCCGATTTCAACTTTGTCGATAATAATCGCTCAACACTAATGGTAGATGCTAGTTATAAACTATTTTGAGGGGAATAACTAGTTATCTTACATGCAGTAATTTTTGAAGTTTGAAAATGGTAAATTTTTCAAATTTTTCACGATACTTTAATATTTTTTTACAAATAAACAAGCATTTTTTGGACCAAAATTTCTTTCTATCTTATAGCATAATGTGTCACAGGAAAACAATCTTTGAATCACATGGATAGGTTAAAGTGTCAAAAAGTTATTCTGACATAAAATGACAGATGCCAGATTTAAAAAATGGGGCTGTCAGAGAGGCCAAAACTGGCTCTTGGCGCTAAGGGGTTAAAAGAAGGTACCTCATTGGGATGAACATTTAAAAAGTGTCTAGGGAGACTATGAATTATTTTACCATGGTTTATATTATAGCGATGGTTGTTCAGTCTTTTGGATAATTTCGTTGTTTTTCAAACGTACTGAGCACTACATTTACATGTAATAAGATAAACTACATAGGAGCTATTACATGATAGTTTATCTTTCAAAGTAAACAATTCTTTTGTAAATGAGGACCGAAAAATGTCACTTTCAACCAAAATTTCGCATCATTTACAATTTGGATAGTTGCGAGGTTGTGTTCCAACTTCTGTTACATCGAAGTCACCATGAGGGTCCATATCCTGTAGTTGTCTCAAACGGGATGGGCCTATTAAGTTTTTTATCGTTCTTGCTTTACGAAAAATAATAGGGGGATTTTTAGGGAGAACAGGTCTTAAAACAAGGTCCAATAGTAAAATATTCCAATGTTTTTTTTAACAAGGTATGAATTTCCTGATGATGTGAAGAAAAGGTCATGATAAAGGAAAACAAATTCCCACTTTTATTGTTATCTTTTTTGTCATTTTTTTGGAGGATCAAATAAATATTTATTTTTAGTCACCATGCAAGCTCTTTCTTTTGCATTAGCAATTAATTGTGAAGGCAAACCTTTTTCTTTAAATTTTGTTGTTAGATGTTCAGCTTCAATCTCAAAATTCTCATCACTCGTACAGTTTTTTCTTATACGTTTAAACTGGCCAAACGGAACATTCCGCAGCCAGTTTTGGTGCTGATTACTTGAAAAATGAAGATAACTATTGGAATCACAAAGTTTAAAAGAAGTTTTAGATTGGACAATAGAATCCTGTACAAATAAAGTTAAATCCAAAATTATGATCTCCGAAGGATTTACAGTAGCTGTAAAATTTAATCCCCATTGATTACTATTTAAGAAATCTACAAAGCGAGAAACAGTTTCAGACGTGCCTTGCCATAAGAGATGGGCGAAGTTCTCAAAAATTTGATTCGGTGACTTCGCCGAATTTCCCGACAAAATTTGTTTCGGTCCGAATTACTTCGGGACGAATCGCGTTTAAAAAAAAGCTATTTCCAGACTGCACAGAGCCTGAAGGTGCTGTAGAATGTTGTGCCACGCTTAAATATGCAGAGGAAGCTTGGTTTGGTCTTCATACAATGTTGTGTTTTAGAATGACACGCATATGACTGCCGCTGCTCTTAGAATCGCTTCACTATAAAATTCCCTGGGCACTTAAGAGGGCAAAACTGACCAAAAAACTCAAGCAGGAATGTAGCATGATAAAGTCATGGCAGCGACAGCTGGAAAAAAACAAGCTGAGGGTTCAGGTAGCAACATCAGTGATAGAGTGTGGAGGTGGCGGCGGCAGCCACAGCAGCATGAGGTCAGAGAGTGGCACAATGACATTCTGGAGGTGGAAAAACAGGAGTAGGCCACAGAGTGGCACAATGACAGAGAGTGGAGGTCACGGCAGCAGCAGCATGAGGTCAGACAGTGGCACAATGACATTCTGGAGGTGACAAAAACAGGAGTAGGCCACAGAGTTGCACAATGACAGAGAGTGGAGGTCATGGCAGCAGCAACATGAGGTCAGAGAGTGGCAAAATGACACAGTGTGTAGGTTACGGCAGCAGCCACAGCAGCAGCATGAGGTCAGACAGTGGCACAATGACATTCTGGATGTGACAAAAACAGGAGTAGGCCACAGAGTTGCACAATGACAGCAAGTGGAGTTAACGGCAGCAGCATGAGGTCAGAAAGTGGCAAAATGACACAGTGTGTAGGTTATGGCAGCAGCCACAGCAGCAGCAAAGAGGTCAGACAGTGGCACAATGACATTCTGGAGGTGGCAAAAACAGGAGTAGGCCACAGAGTGGCACAATGACAGAGAGTGGAGGTCACCGCAGAAGCAGCATGAGGTCAGACAGTGGCACAATGACACTCTGGAGGTGGCATTAACAGGAGTAGGCCACAGAGTGGCACAATGACAGAGAGTGGAGGTCACGGCAGAAGCAGCATGAGGTCAGACAGTGGAACAATGATATTCTGGAGATGACAAAAAACGGAGTAGGCCACAGAGTGGCACAATGACAGAGAGTGGAGGTCACGGCAGCAGCAGTATGAGGTCAGAGAGTGGCACAATGATACAGTGTGGAGGTCATGGCAGCAGCCACAGCAGCATCATGAGGTCAGACAGTGGCACAATGACATTCTGAAGGTGGCAAAAACAGGAGTAGGCCACAGTGTGGGACAATGACACAGTGTGGAGGTCATGGCAGCAGCAGCATGAGGTCAGAAAGTAGCACAAAGACATTCTGGAGGTGGCAAAAACAGGAGTAGGCCAAAAAGTGGCACAATGACAGAGAGTGGAGGTCACGGCAGCAGCAGCATGAGGACAGAGAGTGGCACAATGACACAGTGTGTAGGTTATGGCAGCAGCCACAGCAGCATCATGAGGTCAGACAGTGGCACAATGACATTCTGGAGGTGGCAAAACAGTAGTAGGCCACAGAGTGGCACAATGACAGAGAGGGGAGGTCACGGCAGCAGCAGCATGAGGTCAGAGAGGGGCCCACAATGACACAGTGTGGAGGGAAAGGGCAGCAGCCACAGCAGCAGCATGAGGTCAACAGTGGAAACAATGACATTGTGGAGGTGCCAAAACAGTAGTAAGCCACAGAGTGGCTAATGACAGAGAGTGGAGGTGA
The DNA here is from genome assembly GCA_025379985.1 of Phyllomedusa bahiana. Taxonomy (NCBI): domain Eukaryota; kingdom Metazoa; phylum Chordata; class Amphibia; order Anura; family Hylidae; genus Phyllomedusa; species Phyllomedusa bahiana. The sequence goes on from JAODAL010050077.1 coordinate 26,433, forward strand.
CGGCAGCAGCCACAGCAGCAGCAGCATGAGGTCATAGAGTGGCACAATGTCAAAGTGTGGAGGTGGGTGGCAATACCAGTCCCTGGTAAAGATGGTTGGTGGTAGATGAGAAACGGGCCCACAGATGTGTGGCATCAGGGGGGTGGCGGCATCAGAAAGTGGCTGTGGCTGGTTGTTTGACCCCAGACTCTTTTCTCACAGTTTGGGTGAGGCGTCATGGCTGATGTAGTCTGACACCTAAGTCATTGGTGTGTGAAAAGCCTGGCCGACCACGCCTGATTCATCTTGACAAGGTCAGTCGTTCCACATTTCCCGTGGACAAGCGGGTTCTCCTTTCGGTAACGATGGCCCCCGCCACACTGAACACCCACTCTGATGCCACACTACTGGCCGGGCAGGACAGCGTCTCCACTGCAAACTTGGCAAGTTGCGGCCAAGCATCCAGGTTGGCTGCCCAGTAGTCCAACGGATCTTCTAACTGGGGTGGCAGAGTGCTGTCCAAGTAGGCCACCACCTGTTGGTTCAGAGTCTGCTCCAGGTCCTACTGCTGCTGCTGCTGCTGGCGACTGCCCTCCTCACTAGGCGGGTGAAGGAAGCTGCTCATTAGTGACTCCAGACTTAGGTTGCTGCTTATGGAGCTGGTACTGCTCCGACCCCTCCACCTTCCCCCGGCAGCCGTGACAGTAGTACGTGAGCGCTGAAGAACCCCCCGGTCAGACCTGTCAGAGGAGGGACGATGCCGCACATAGGCAGCGGCCAACTGACTACAGAGGATTTCCCTATAGCATTTGAGTTTGTCCTCACTCTCAGCAGCTGGGAAAACGGCTCCCATTTTGGACCGGTAGCGAGGGTCCAATAGGGTGGAGAGCCAGAAGTTATCCCTCTGCCGGATGGTGACTATTTTGGATGTCACTAGCCAGGCAAATCACATGCTGCGGGCCATCTGCAAAAGTGACTCCGAGGGGCTCCCTGCCTCCATCTCCCCTGTATACTGCCACGTTGCTTGCGGGTCATCAGCCTTGTCTTCCTCATCTCCATCTACCTCCTCCAGCTGCTACTGCTCCTCCTCTCTTGTCACCTGGGTAGAAAATCCACTCATTTCACCAGAAAATGCTTCTGCCCCAATACCTCCTCCTCCTCCATTTCCAGTCCCCACCAGACTCATGTGGCCGCAAGAAAGTGGTCAAACCCCGTCTCCAGTCCCTGCCCAGACAGATTTTTCAGCATCTGTTCCAGGACTTGAAGCAGTGGAATGAAATATTCA
>JAODAL010050078.1:0-27696 GCA_025379985.1 Phyllomedusa bahiana
TTAAAAAGGCAAGGTGCCTCATAACAAACTTATGCGCCAAAAGTGAAAAACACGTCTAAAATGTATTCGGATTAAAAAAGGTATTTTTGGCCCTATCAACCGGGCTGACTAAAAAATTTTGTGGATTCTAATTAACTGAAAGGGTGGCATACAACAAAGCGGGAATGGGCAAAATAAAAAAAGAACACCACTGAAATGTATATGATAATAAAAGTGGAATTTTGACCTAACAAAAGACCTGCGTTACTAGAAAAAATGTGTATCCTAATATAATTAGGCTGCCCAATATCCAGGAAATATTTCAATAAAAAACTTTTAATAAAAAGCTATTGCAGTAAAATTTCACACTAACCCTTTGGGTGAACTCTATCCATTAAATCTCTAAAGATCTTGTCTGTGTTCGCCCAGGGGACCCCCCCGCCCGTTACCCCGTGACTTACAGGGGGAATGCCCTTTAAAATTCTCCCCCCTAACTACATAAAATTTTCCCAATTCTGACTAACAAATTGAAAAGGATCACAGCTAACATAGACTTTCTCTGTGAAGAAATAGAATAATTTTCGCTGACTTTTGGACACACAAGCGCACGTCCTACGCTATGAACGCTGACAACATTTACATAAACAGGGGGGGCCGTTCTTTTAAAAACGAGGTCATTGATTTTCCACCAATCGCAACCATACACACCCATCATGACGTCGCACACACATCTCCCCCTTCATTTTTAAGCGATTTCTGGCCCCCAAAAATTACAGGAAGCCCCGGGAAAATGGCGCGATATTAATAGATATGCACAGATTTTAACCTAAATTATCGCGTGATCTAAAAAATCCGATCAACATAAAAACTGTGCCGATTTCAACTTTGTCGATAATAATCGCTCAACACTAATCACCACTATAAAGAGACTGAATACTACCACCATACAGTTAATGAATATAAACCATTTGTCATGGTAGTCCTGAGTGACTGCGTAAAGTACTGTGGATTCTCTAGTCACCGCGTAGCACTGGCGTAGCCTACGCCAGGGAGCGGAGTCTAAGGGGGTCTTGCCTTCACTGGCGCCTGCCGCAAAGCGGGAAGGACTTTGCTGTAGGGAACCACCAGCTCGCTACCCCTGACGTAGGTACGAACTGTGACAGCCAAAGGACAAAAGCTGGAAACTGTGTCACGGATGGCAGGTAGCAAGCGTAGGAAGGCAGGCTGAACAAGGCTAGGAACATCAGACGGAGATGAAACATGAACACTAGGAACGCACAGCGGAACGTATCTATGAACGGACACCAACAACCGGGCGCGGAGAGCAGGAAACAGAATCCCTAAAAAACCACCGCCAAACGTGCATTGGAGGAACATAATTACCTGTTGTGCGCTGGCCCTTTAAATCCAGGGAACTGATGTGCATGCACCCGTAGTGACAATTAAGGAATACATGTCTCACAGGAGGAAGATACAGAGGAGCGCTCCCTTCGAGGAAGAAACAGGACGAGGTGAGTACGGGGAAAACAGAAGCCGGGAGTGGGAGTGAGTAGCAGCCCTGAGCGCAGCGCGGGGACTGCCAGCAGCTGGGTAACAGACATGCCCATGGTCTGGGAGTCGGACCGTGGCATGAGCCGTTACAGTACCCCTCCCCTTCCATCCCGGGACTGAAGCCTGTGAAAACCTCTAGAGGATCTCCTTCACCTCATAGGTATCTTCGGTACTGGGAGGTGTGGCAGGGGAAACCCTCATGTGCAAGTACCAAATAAGAATCCGAGGCTTCAGAAAAGATATGTGAAATGAATTGGGGATACGAAGGGAGGGGGGTAAGCAGAGTTTGTAGGATACCGTTAATCCTTTGTAAGATGGAGAAAGGACCAAGGTAGCATGGAGCGAACTTCAAGCTTGGTACTCGGAGATGGATATGTTTGGAGGAGAGCCAAACTTTATCTCTAGGCTGAAAAACGGGAGGTGCTTTACGTCTCTTAACAGCTTTTTTCTTAAATCGGACAGAAGCTTGAATCAGGTTTTGACGGACAAGCTGCCAGATTTGTAGAAAGTCGCATACTTGGGCATTGACTGCTGTAACTTCTGAAGAAATCGAGAGTGGCAGAGGAAGAAAAGGGTGTTGACCGAACACCACGTAAAAAGGAGACTTCCTGGAGGATTCGCTAGGATGGTCATTGTACGAGAATTCAGGCCAGGGTAATAGAGACACCCAGTCATCTTGCGAGGCAGAAGCAAATTGGCGCGGATAATTCACCAGGGTCTGGTTGACTCGTTTTACTTGGCCATTGGACTGAGGGTTGTAGGCTGATGAGAAGTCCAGTTTAATTTGCAGAAGGGAACAGAAGGCAAGCCAGAAGCAAGAGGTGACCTGTACTCCTCTATCTGAAATTATGTTGGCAGTAGAGATGGGCGAATTGATTCTAACGAAGTGGACTTCGTTTAGAATTTCAGGAAAACTTCGGTTCTGAACGAAGTCGAAATTTGGGGTAATTTGTGGGAACAAAGCGTGTTTTTAATTGATAAAATGGCGTTACATGGGGCAAAGAAGTCTGGGAGGAAGAAAGGAGGATCCTCAATGACATGTGCAGAGATGAAGCCAATCAGAGACCGGCGGGATTCTGTGACGTCACCGCACTATATAAAAACGGACGCGATGCTCGCTCCTCACACTGCTCTGTCTGTACCGTGCTTTGTAGCTGCTGCAGCTGCGGTAGCTGAGATCTCACACAAAAGAAATAACTTTTATACAGCGATATTTGGGGGAGTGTCACAGCCTTTCTCAGAGACTGCTTCTCTTACGTTCTAATTTTGATTTTGTGGGGTATTGGAATTGAAGTCCAGTGTGTGTCCAATTCAGCAGCATATATATTTTAATGCTATCTCGTCAGTTCTGGAGCACATTGAATATCCAAGGGTTATCTAAGCCTGTTTTTGCTGTTGTATTCAGTTAAAGAAACAGCGTTTTTACAATCCACATACCAGTTAATTTTTGGCTGCTTATTTCTTTTTTGCAATTTATATCCAAGGGCAAATTAAGCATGTTTGTGCTATTGTAGTCAGTAAAAGAAACAGTGTTTTTCAACGCCAAAGAAGACATTTTTCCTGTAGCATAATTTATATCCGAAGGTATTTTAAGCGTGTTTCTGCTTTTGTAGTCAGTAAAAGAAACAGTGTTTTTCAACGCCAAAGACTAAATACTTCCTGGTGATTCCTATAGCATAATTTATATCGGAAGGTTAATTAAGCGTGTTTCTGCTCTTGTATTCAATAAAATACACAGCGTTTTAACACGCCACATAGCAGTTCATTTTTGGCTGATCAGTCATTTCTTTTGCGCAATTTATATCCAAGGGTTAATTAAGCACGCTTGTGCTATTGTAGTCAGTAAAATAAACAGTGTTTTTCAATGCCAAAGAAGAAATTTTTCCTGTAGCATAATTTATATCCAAAGGTTAATTAAGCGTGTTTCTGCTGTTGTAGTCAGTAAAATACACGGTATGTTAACACGCCACATACCAGTTAATTTTTGGCTGCTCATTTCTTTTGCACAATTTATATCCAAGGGTTAATTAAGCGTGTTTGTGCTATTGTAGTCAGTAAAATAAACGGTGTTTTTCAATGCCAAAGACTAAATTTTTCCTGTAGCATAATTTATATCCAAAGGTTAATTAAGTGTGTTTCTGCTTTTGTAGTCAGTAAAGTTCAAACAATAATCGATGATGATGCAGCCGATCGCACTTAGGAGCCAGGTGGCGCAAGGGCTTCATCATCGTCGGGAGAAGAGGGTGTCAGCTTGTGCGTCAGGCAGCGGAGCCGCCAGACAGTGGGTAGTGTGGCCGTGAGTCAGCAGGGTAGCAGCAGTGCGAGGTCGGGAGCCAAACGGCCATGGGGTCGAAAACCCTTTTCACAGGTCCAAGAAAGTAGCGGCACAGGGGCTCAGCGAGGCAGCGATGGTAGCGTTGGCGGTAAAATCAGGTACTCGGCAGTGTGGCAGCTCTTTGCTAAGACAGCGGAGGAGCCGAATGTGGGTATATGTAGAATCTGTGGGCAGAAAGTGAAGCGTGGCCAGGGAGCTAACGTTGGAACCACGGTCCTGCGTCAACACATGCAGCGTCACCATCCGGTGGCCTGGGAGAAACATGGCTCAGATGTGGTGGTCCATCCTGCCACCACCGCAGCAGCAGCAGCGCCCAGTCCAGATGCTCCTGCTCCTCGCTACTCATGGTGCCAGCAGTCGTTAAACAAGGCGATTGCAAAGAGACAGCAGTATGCGTCCAACCATCTTAAGGTACTGAAGCTGACCGTGCTCCTGTCCAAGTTGATGGTACTGCAGTCCCTCCCTTTCCAAATAGTTCGACATATCGCGGATCGGGTTGACAGATTGCTGGGTGGGGCTGGTGAGAATCCAGCTGTCATGGTGCACATTGGCACCAATGACAAAGTTAGAGGTAGGTGGAGGTCCTTTAAAAAAAACGATTTTCAGGGACTTAGGCCAAAAGCTCCGGGCAAGGGACCTCCAAGGTAATATTTTCAGAAATATTAACCTGTTTCACGAGCCACACCAGAGAGGACATCGTGGAATTAGAGAAGTAATAAGTGGCTCAAAAATTGTTGTACGGAAAGAGGGAATTTGGGGTTTTTGGAGAACTGGGCTGACTTCCTGTCTTGGCTAACAGACTTCCTAATGCTAGGGATGGGCTGCACCTAAACGGGATGGTGCAGCTGAATGGGGGACAAAATTGGCCAGGAAGTTGGAGGAATATTTAAACTAGGGACTGGGGGGGAGGGTAACTACACAATAGCATGCAAGAATAGTGAAGATAGAGAGCTTGGGAATTAGGAATAAAACATGGGTTGGAGATGGAGGAGTGGGGTGTAGCAATAGATAAAAATATCAGTGGAGAAAGGAATAAAACTGAAAAATCTATAAAATGCATGCTGACCAGTTCCAGGTGAGTCTGACCAACAAAATTAAGAACTAGAAGTATTAATAGCTGAAGAAAAAATATGACATAGTGGGGATAACTGAAGACAAGGCTGGACGAGAGCTCACGACTGGGGCGGTTAACTTCAAGGTTACAGTCTATTTAGCAAGGATCGTCAAAGACGGAAAGGGGGAGGTTCTGTCTCTATTTAAAATCCTGTCTGAAGCCAACACTGTCGGGAAGATATAGGTACACGTAATGAACATGTGGAATCATTATGGTAAATATACATGGGGGTAACAAATAACAAATATACTCAATAGGGTCTGCTATAGGCCCCCCAAAATATAAGAAACCCATGGAATGATTTACTCCCAAGGCAAATAGATGAGGCGGCTAATCAGAAATGAGTTATTATTATGGGCGACTTTAACTATCACAGACAGTCAATTGGGAAATCTGAAAGCTTAATGCTCACTTTTAAAGGAAACAGTTTTTTTGTCAATAACTAATGATAATTACCTTGCCAAATGGTGCAAAACCGACTAGAGGAACGGCCCTGTCTAGACCTAATATTAACTATAGACCTGACAGAGAAACAAAGGTTCAGGTTTAGGGCACCTAGGGCATAGTGACCGATAATATAATACATTTGTCACGTTTAACCTTCAATAGAGTTTTTTGGTCAAGGAGCCACAAAAACACTGAATTTTAGGAAGGCTAACTTTAATTCGCTTAGGGAGGCCCTAAACCGTATTGACTGGGACAATGTGTTTTAAAATATGGCAGAACTAATAGTAAATTGGATATTTTTAAAAACATTATATGCAACCACTGTGAGAGGTACATTACCTTATGGTAATAAAAAAATTAGAAACAGGAAAAAACCCAATGTGATCAACAGGGATGTTAAAAAGAGTCAATAAAAACAAAAAGAAAGAAGAGGCACTATGAAGCCTATAGGGAAAAAAATAAAGTGTGTAAAATAAAAGATAAAGGAAGCAAAGCTGGAGACGAGAAAGACATATTGCTGATAGAAAGTAAAACTAACCCCAAAAAATTTTTTATACAATATAAATATGTAAAAAAATTAAAAACGGAAAATGTGGCCCTTTGAAAAATACTGAGGAGAACAGTTAGAGGGCGATGAGAAAAAAGCAAACTATTAAACACTTTTTTTCGCCACTGTATTTACCGAGGATGATGACCTTCCTGTTGAACAGAGTTGTGAGATGTGGTAAACTACAACTTAAAATTTTCTCTTCTAACCCAGGAAGAAGTGAAGCTCCGTCTTAGGAAGAATTAAAATAGACAAATCCCCAGGGTCCCGATGTATACACACACGTGGTCCTAAGAGAGTTAAGTGATGTTCATAGATAGGCCCCCCTATTCTTAATCATTCATGGACTGTCCTAAATTAACGGATATGTCCCAAAAGGATTGGTCGCATAGCAAAGTGTGGTGCCAGATTCAAAAAGGGGTCAAACAAAGTGATCCAGGAAAACTAAGGCCAGTAAGCTTATCCTCTGTTGTAGGTAAAATGTTTGAAGGTTTTCTCAAGAAGCTAATCCTGGAATGTATCTCACAGAAAATAAATGTAGTAACGCCGTTCCAGCACGGGTTCATGAAGGATCGGTCCGTCAGACTAATCTCATCAGCTTCTATGAGGAAGTCAGTGCAAGACTGATCGGGGTGAGGCCACTGGATTGTCATATATCTAGATTTTTCTAAAGCATTTTGATACGGTGCCACATAAAAGTTTGGTAAATAAAATGAGATGCTTGACGGGGAAAATGTGTGCCAGTGGGTAAGTAACTGCTCACTGATAGAAAACTAAGGGTAGTAATTAAGACTTACTCAACTGATCGCTGTTACTAGTGGGAGTACCACAAGGGTCATATTGGGCCCTATCCTCTTTTAACATTGTTTCATTATGATCTTACACAGGGAATACACAGTAGAAATAATCGATCTTTGGCAGACGATACTAAGCTCTGTAAAGTAATCAACACATCATAGATGAGAATATGTTATAACAAAGGGATCTGGATAAGTTGGAGGCCTGGGCAGTGAAATGGCAGATTAGGTTTTAACACTGATAAATGCAAAGGTTATGCACATGGGGAAGAGAATCCAGTTTCATGATTACAGATTTAGAATTGAAAAATACCACTGTGGTAAAAGAGACATGGAGAAGGACTTGGAATCCTGGTGGACAGTAAAAACTAATTGTCACAGCGCAGTGTCAGGCAGCAGCAGCCAAAGCAATAGGATCATGGGTGCATTAAAAGGGGCATCGTGCACATGATGAGCAAACATTAATCTCCCATTATACAAGTCCACTGTTAGACCACACCATGGAATATTGTGTAAAGTTATGGGCACCTATGCACAGGAAAGACATTGTAAGCTTGAACAGGTACAAAGCGGGCAACAAAAATAATAAAAGGACTGGGTCTGGACTACAATACCAGAAAAGATTGGCAAGATTAGGGATTATTTAGTTTAGAGAAAAGAAGGCATTCGGCGGTGACAATAATAATATGTTTAAATTACTTTCAAAGGTCAATATAGAGATCTCTTCCCCAAGATTATTATACACAGGGCTGTATCAAGCACACGTGGGCATCCTTGTACGTCTTGAGGAAACGAAAGTTTCTACATAACACAGAAAAGGGATACTTTACTGTAAGAGCAGTGAGACTAGGAATTTTCAATCTGCCAGAGGGACTGGTCATGGAATTCAATAAGCCGAGTTCAAAAAGGGTTTGGATGCATTTCTGAGCGTAATAATATAACAAGTTAGTAGTGACTCAGGATTCAGGAGAGGGGTCATTGATCCAGGGCTTTTCTGATTGCCAAGATTGGATTCAGGAAGGAATTTTCGCCTAAAATGTGACAATTGGCTTCTCACCTCATTGGGGGTTTTGCCTTCCCTCTGGATCAACACCTTAGCACAACAGGCTGAACAAGATGGACGACTTTTCTTTTTTTAGCCTTATACAAACTATAAACTATGACTGGAGAAACCGTTGGTGTATCCTCGGTCACAGGGGAGCTGCTTGGAGACGCCATTCATTACAGGACCAAAAAGCCGGTAAACCCGCCACGTGGGCGCCATGCACAAGGAGAAGATACACCCTCTACTGCTGACTCGGTTTTCCTCAGCGCTCCTGTTGGGGCTCCTTGGCTGCAGCGCCAAGCCCCTACGCTTAAGTGTGGAAGACAGGCGAGGTTCGTTGCACTGGGTCCTGACTGCCGAACCTTTGCCCTGGTGGCAACCTCGCCCGGTGCGCACACATTCTCTTCCAAGCCTCCTCCAGCCTCCTCCATGTCTGCCCACGAATACCGGGATTATGCGGACGTCTTCTCGCAGAGAAGCAGGCCCGAGACCCTTCCCGCCTCATCGCCCCTACACTGCCCAATTTGTTCTGCTGCCGGGAACCATCCTCCCAGAGGCAGGGTTACCCGCTGTCGTATCCGGAGACCCAGGCCAATGTCCGACCTACATTCGGGAAAAACTTCAGAAGGGCTTTATACGCAAAATCCTCCCTCCCCGCGGGGGCAGGATTTTTTCTTTGTGCAGAAGAATATGGCTCCCTACGGCCCTGTGTCGACTATCGGGGCCTTAACAAATCACTGTGAAAAAAAACGCTATCCTTTGCCATTGATCACTGAACTGTTTTGCCCTTCGTGAGCAAAGATTTCTCAAGTTTGACCTGCGAGGGGCCATACAACCTCATCCGCATATCGTGAGGGGGATGAGTGAAGACTGCTTTTAAGCACACAGGATGGATCACTTTGAGTAACTAGACAAGCCTTACGGTCTGTGCAATGCCCCCACAGTCTTCCAAGAATTTGTAAATGAAATCGTCCGGGATCTCCTCTAGCACGTTGTCATGTGTCTAACCTAGACAACATTCTGATGTTTCTGCTGGTTTGGAGACCATCGGCTCCATGCCGCCTGATGTTGGAGCGGCTACGTGCCAACAACCTCGACTCTAAATTAGATAAATGTTTCTTCCCCAAGGACCACCTCCATTCCTTGGTTACTTCATCTCGACCGCGGGGTTTTTACCGATGGATCCTGCCCAGTTGTTGGCCCGTTTTGCAGTGGGCCTCGGCCGTGGGCCTACGAGCCATACAACTCATTCCTGGGCTTCTCGAAATTACAATCTGTCAGTTTATTCTGCACTATTCTACCTTGGGGGCGCCTATCAATTGCATCTTACCAAGAAGAACACCCACCCTAGGCAGTGGCCGCCAGAGGCCTGAAAAGGAATTTTTCAGCTTAAGGCAGCCTTCGCCTTCCCGCGCCCGTCCTACCCAGACCGTATACCGAGGAAGCCATTCTTTCTGGAGGTGGAAATGCCTCTCGGTCGGGGCCTGGCGCAATTCTTATAGCAGAAGGACCTAAAGGCAAATGTGTCACCTGTGCCTTTTTCTCCAAGGTACCTTCTCCTTGCGGAGAAAAATACACCATTGGGAACCGGAGTTGTGCTGCTATCAAGCTAGCCTTAGAAGAGTGGCGTTATCTTCTGGAATGCGCAACGCTATCCCATCAACCCATTTACTCCCAACCATAAAAATCTTCAAACCCCAATTCGCCACAACGCCTCAATCCAACGTCAAGCCAGGTGGTCCCTCTTCTCTCGCGCTTTCGACCTTCCAGAGAACATTGTTCGGCCAGTCGGATAGTAACGTCAGGCCGATGCGCTCTCCCGTTGCTCTGATTGTTTGGGGGAGGAGGGCTGTAACCCCAGCAATAATCTCCCCCGAACGCCTGATCTATGTGTGCTCCTTTGGGGTCTTCGAAAGTGCCTCCAGGGAAGACTTATGTCCGTCCTGCGTTCCGGAGGAGAATTTTGAATGGGACACTGTTCTCAAAGTGGCCGGTCACCCAGGAGCACACAAATTCGTTCCTCCTTAATCTCCCGTTTTTACTGTGTCCGAGCTTGCTAGGGACACTCAAGGAATTCGTGAAGTCCTGTGTTACTTGTGCTCGTAACAAGACTCCTCGCCACAAACCCATGCGGGTTTGCTCCAGCCTCTGCCCCATCACCCTAGGGCCCCCTTGGACTCCATGTGGCGATGGATTTCATCAAGGATCTGCCTCGCCTCCTCGGCAACCACGGTCCCCCCCCCCCCCCATCTGGGTGGGTCGCGGACCGTTTCGAGGAGCGCCACTTTATCCCGTTGCCAGGGCTACTATCTGCCCCCCCAGTTGGCCAACAATTTTTTCTCCACATCTTCCGCCTACAACACCGACTACCTCAGCATATTGTGGTCCAATTTTTGTCGAAGTTCTGGCGGACTCTCTGCTTTTGGTTGCAGGTGAACCTAGATTTCTCCTCCGCCTACCACCCGCAGACGACTGGCCAAGTGGAGAGAATCAATCAGATCTCTGGGGGGCTATTTGCGGCACTTTGTCTCGGCTCGACAGGATGACTGGGCCAGCTTACTTCCTTGGCCAGCATCCCCGTCCTCCGTTACCATTGTCTTCACTGTCTGAGGTGACGGCAGCGGATACTTTTGCCCGAGATATGGTGTCCATTTGGAAACAGACACGCCTGTCCCCTCCTGCAGCACCATGCTCCACCGAACGCATGAAGGTCCCAAAAGGACAAAAAAGAAGACCCCTCCCCAGTGTTTCCTCCTGGACATAGGTCCTGGTTTATCGGCCAGATATATCCAGGCTCAAGATCCCTTCGTCAACAAATTGGGTCTCGGTACGTAGGACCATTTGAAGTACTCAGATCGCATCCAACCCCGGCTGCCTATAAACTCCGGCTCCCACCCACAATGCGTATTCCCAAACTCCTTCATGTCTCTTGTTGAAACCTGTGGTCCCTAAACCGGTTATTTCCCATAGGATCACAGACCTCCAACTTCCGAAGCGGAGTCCGCTAACATCTTCACTGTAAATTAAATCCAAGATAAGAAGACCATCAGGGGAAAGCGGCATATTCCTGATCGACTGGGAAGGAGTTTGGTCCTGAAGAAAGATTTTGGGAGCCGTAGTACAACATCTGGACCGAGAGTTTAAGCCAGAAATATCTCCAGGCCAGGAAGTAAGGGAGGGCTAAGGTTGGTGGGGGTGTACTGTTCGAACTGCGGCCGCAGCTCGTTACTCGGCTGCGGGCGCCGCCCGTGGCTCCTTCCCCTGCCCTCCGCTACCAGTGACGATTGCCGCCTCTGCCTGTGGTGTCGGGCACGGCGCACTCCGTCCCCTGCGCGCCGGACTTACCCGTCCACGCTCCTGTGTCCCTCAGCGCCTCCTGCTGCCCGCGGCCGCGCGTACCCCCGAGCTCAGGGCGCAGCCGCCGGCTCTGTGAAATGTTAAAGTGCCAGTGCACCAGTAATGTGGCTAATTGCCGGGCACTGCCTCTATATTATCTGGGCGCTTCGCCCACACTCCCTGCCGGATCTTTAGTGCTTTGCCTATTAAGAAAGCGTTCCCCGTTGTCTAGTTCTGACCTACCATGTACCGTACCATTTACTACCGTCTCCTGACCTCACGAATCTCTGCCGCCGTGCCCCTGACCTTCTGCCTGTCCACGACCACATACCTTTGCCGCCTGCCCTGACCTTCTGCCTGTCCCCGACTACGAGCCTGTCCTAAACGATTTGTACCGGTCGCTACACCTCGCTGCCTCCTGCAAGCAAGTCACGTCAGGGTTAGCGACCTTGGTAGACTTCCGCCGCAGCAAGTCCATCCGCTTTGTGACGGGCATCTGGTGAAAACCGGGACCTACTTAGACTCCGCTCCCTGGCGTGGCTTAACTATCATCGCTTGCGGTGGTCCAGTGGATCCACTTCTACGTCCGGGACCGTTACAGTTGTGAACAGATCCCATTACTTCAGTTTTTTACCTCTGCGTCAGAGGTTCCAAAAGGAGCCTCTAGCGAAGATGTGAACTTAGCCTAATAGGCTTAGGAGGTCACATTAAAATGGTTATATTGTAGCTATAGTCAGCAGAGACCAGAAGCAGTTACACACCATACCTAGGTATTGCCACCTTCACAAAACAAATGGCAAGCTGAGTAACATTGTAGACAAACCGTGTAGAACTGCTACAGGTTTTTGGCCTGTGCATGTAAATATAAAGGTTCTATTCACTGACATTAAACAAAGATTTTGAAGCTGATGAGAAATTGATTTTTGGTGATGGCGTTTCAGTTTTTAATCCATACCTTCCAAGAGTAATCATTTTTTATATTTAAGCTGTAGTTTAATCTACTGAATCTTTCCTAACAAAACTATATATCCATATTCTTAGCTCCTCTTGCTCTATAACATGCTGCCAGCAGATCAGATGTGACAGGACCACTTTAATGTATACATTATGACATATATGTTAATCAGAGGCCATAGTATCAATTGCACTTCCTTTACCTATTATTCAGTAAATTTAACTAGTTATGCTCATGTAGTCACAGTACATCAATGTTATCCTGTGAATCTGGAGCTAAAAACGTTCCTGACAAGTAACATCATTCACATTATACAGCTCTGAACCTTCCAGTGTAGCGCTCACTACAAATGCAGAGCACTGCTCCCTGTAACTTGGACATTATAGATTACTTGCCGGAGCCCTCTAGTGCTGTAGATCCTACACTACAGGCTCTGTACAAAACACTGGTAACACATTCTACGCAAATTACAGCTTGTTCTGCATTGATCAGCAAACATAGAAATCTGATGTCAGTTTCATAAGAGAATTGTTGTCCAAGATATTTCTTGTCACTTCATATTATCAGTAGCGATTTATACATATCACATTCATCATAAATGTGTGTATGTAATAGATGGATAAGTAGATAGATAGCAGTTTGCATATGGCGCCATCTACAGGGTAATGATAAAACCAGCAATAAGTTCAGTGCAAAAAAGAGGCAGCGTCAACAATACTTGAAGACAACTGTAGCAGAAAATGTAGTTATTTATTCTATACACGTTTACTTGTCATTAACAGGTAGATAGATAGATAGATAGAGCTATATCACTTCTTGCTCAGTACACACTGGGGAATACACTGTAAAATCACAGCACTCAATGATTGCTATGATTTTACTGTATTTGTGGGGCGTGCTTCCGATGTATTGCAGTGCACTTACACCAAAAAGTACTCCCTGCAAATAAGCCATGTGAGCACCCTCTAACAGGTTTTTCCTTCAATTAAATAGCCAAGAGGCCCGGGTCACTCTGGAGGAGCTTCAGAGATCCACAGCTCAGGTGGGAGAATTTGTCCAAAGGATAACTATTAGTTGTCCTGTTTACAGTTTGCAATAACCTATGCTGGGAACACAGCAAGAATGTGGAAAAAGGTGCTTTGGTCAGATGAGAACAAAATGAAACTCTTTGGCCGAAATGTCAAACGCTATGTAAGGAAGAAAGCCAGAATTGCACATCACCCTGAACACACTATTCCCACCATGAAGCATGGAGGTAGCAGCAACGTTCTGGGGGGAGACTTCAGCAAGGACTGGAGAGCTGGTCAGAGATTATAGGAAGATGGATGGAGCTAAATACAGGGCAATTCTGGAGGAAAACCGGTTAGAGGCTGCAAAAAACTTGAGACTGGGATGTAGGTTCACCTTCCAGCAGAACAACGACTTTAAACATATTCATGTGTTACAATGGCTCAGTCACAGACCTAAATCTATGGGAATCTTTGGCAGGACTTGAAAACTGCTGTTCACTAATTTTTGGCAACCAACCTGACTGAGCTCGAACTATTTTGCAAAGAAGAATAGGGGAAAAATTCCAGCCTCTGGATGTGCAAAGCTGGTAGATACATACCTGAACAGACTGCAGCTGTCATTACAGCTAAAGGTGGTCCTACAAAATGTTGACTCTGGGGACTGAATACATATACACGCCACACTTTTCAATTTTTTAATATCCAGAAATTTGGAAAAGCACGCATCATTTTCTTTACACTTTACAAATACTTACTTTGTGTTGCCCTTTCACATACAATATCAATAAAATACATTATATCTTATGAATTGCTTAAAAATAAGGAGCAGTTCAAAGAGGTATGAATACTAGATAGATAGATAGATAGATAGATAGATAGATAGATAGATAGATAGATATAGAGGGGGAAAAAAAGTTTTTAAAGTCAGCCACCAATTGTCAAGTTCTCCCACTTAAAAAGATGAGAGAGGCCTTAATTGACATCATGGGTAGACCTCAACTATGAGAGACAAAATGAGAAAAACAAATCCGAAAATCACATTGTCTGTTTTGGAAAGAATTTATTTGCAAATTATGGTGGAAAATAGGTTGGGCACACACTGTTTGCTGGTGGGTTGGGGGCCCATTCCTCCATGCAGAATCTCCTCTAGAGCAGTGTTTGTTTTGGGGTTTGGTCGCTGGGCAACATGGACTTTCAACTCCCTCCAAAGGTTTTCTATGGGTTGAGATCTAAACTGGCTAGGCCACTCCAGGACCTTGAAATGCTTCTTACGCATGACACCTATAAAATCATGGTGTATAGGGCCATATTTATATGGCGGTAAAAATTGGTCTTTCTATACTGGATCTTTATTCAGTAATAGTATAGGAGTATTATTCAGTCACTATGTGGTGGGAATTTGTGGTTGTGTTCTCGCAGAAATAAACAGGTCCTTTATGTAGTAGCGTGATTGGTAATTTTTGGTTTTTGGTATTGTGGATTTGTTTGTTAGTAGTATGATAGTGATATGTATTGTGAGGTATTCGCTCCTTGTATTATCTAGTAACTGCATGACTTATTAAAAGGTCCCGGTAAATGTTTCATGGCCCGGGAAGAGGGGCCCCATCCAAAGTTTGCTATGGGGCCCAGGTTTCTCTAGGTATGCTCCTGATGCCCCTTATAGGTAAAATATATGCCCCTGAGGTTTAGAATATGAGTAAGATATATCCCCCTTTAGGTAAACATTTGCCCCAGTGGGTAGAATTTTTTTCCCCCCTGTAGGTAAATTATTTGCCACTTGTAGGTAGAATACATTTCTCCAAGGAGTACATTAATTTGCCCCCTGTAAGTATAAAATTTGCCCCAAGTATGTAGAATAATTTGCCCCTAGTAGGTAGAAATAATGTTCGCCTTGTAGTAAATAATTTGACACTGTAAGTAGAAAAAAAAATTAAAAATGGACTCACCGCCGTGTGACGTCATCATGTCGTGCCCACTGCACAAATGCTCTCAGGGTCACTGGGCCAGAAACTAGACTTCTGGCCTAGAAGACCCACGTCACAGGGGTGTGACCCTGCGATGCTCATGTGTATATACAGCGCTCACCATCCTGCCTTTTCCCTTTTACAAGCAGCTGCCTCATCTCTATGGAGAGATTTAAGGTAAAGTTTACAGGCAATCCCTTTGATGCATGTTTGATTTTAAGTGACCCAAACACACATCTAAAAATGTGCAGTGTGATTTACATTAGTTTCAATGTAAAACATGCATCGCTGTTCAGACAAGTGATCACCGATGTGTATTTTACATGCCTCTTTCTGTTGCGTCTTTCGGATCTTGTAGATTGTAACCCCCCGGGCCCTCGGGGCAGGGCCCCTTTCCTCTCTGTTTCAGTTACTATCATTTTTGTCACCCTTTGTATTTGTTCAACATTTGTTATGTATGTAATTCCCCTTAAATGTACAGCGCCCTGGAATTAATGGGCGCTCTAAAATAATAATAATAAAAACGTTCAAAAATTGACATGTCAGTTTCTTGAAAACCGGGTTTTTCACAGCAAAAACACATTAAATTTTAAAAGTTCCCGGGAAATTCCCGACTTTTTACACAGGGGCCCAAATCACAGAAAAAACCCTCCAAACATTCACCACAGTTTGGGGGGGCCTCTTTGGATACGTTTTACGGGCCTTTTCAATCCTTTTTTCGGATTGGGGAAAAGGGGTTGGAAAACGTCAATTTTTTCCTAAACCCCTTTCAAGTCTTAACTGAAAAATTAAAAAATTTCAACCTGCCCAAAAGAAAATAAATACAAAGACACTAGTGGGGGACTCTTCTTTTTCTGTGAAAAGAAGCAAAACGAAAATTCCCGATGGATGAAAAACACAGCGAAAGGGGTGATGATTTGCCCCTTAGGGCAAAAAAACTGAAAAAACGACGATTTGGGGAGTTTAGGAGATTCATCGACCCGGGCCCAATAAATTTTTTGTTTCAGAGATACAAAGCAATTGTGCTAAAGGGCGTTTTATACCAAAAATGATTTAAAATGTTTGTTCTATTTGGGAAATTTCCCGTAAAATGTCATTTTAAAAAAGCACAAGAAGCATTTTGTTATCCTCAAAAAAAAAGTTCGTGTAGGGCTTTCCCGGTTTTCACAGACTATTGCCAAGAATTAAGGAATTCCATTGAAAAACAATTTTGAGGGTTATGAAACAAATAATCAAACTTGGAAGTCTTCTTTTGGGGCTCAGTTTTCTTTAATTTGCAAAAAGCAGTTAGTGAGGTGTTTGGGTGGCAGTGAATTTTAAAAGTTGTAATCTCTTTTTAAGAGATTCCGGGGATGAAATTAGGGCCAAAATCTAAAACCCCTCTACTTTGACATGCCCCTTTTTGGGGCGGACAACAGGGGGTGCCTTTCCCTCTGTTTTTAAAGGGAAACCAAAATTAAATTAGGGGCTTTGGGACCTTGGTAATTATAACTGGTAATGTTTAAAGTTCCCCCATTTTTTTTTACCCCAAACTTCCCTGATATTATGCCTTCCACTCTTAACAAATTGTAAACATTTTTAAAAAAAACTTATATGAATAAGCCCCTGCCATTGCCTCTCCAGAGCTCCCCACCTTTTATCCACTCATCTTGACTTCCCCATTCCATCCCGAAATTGTAGGACAAACTTGTGGGAAAATTCACTTTTTTGTGAAAACCCTTTTGCTTGTCCCGGGGGTTGAAACCGGGGGGTTTTTTTTCCCCTTTTTTGTCCCCATGCAGTTGGGAAAACCAAGCCTTAAATTCTTTGAAAACCCGCTCCATAAGCAGTAGGGTGCCACTGTTAGATACAGCCAACACCTTTACACAAATGGCCCGGGATTGGAAAAAACTCGATCCCCTTTCCCTTTTTAAAAACCCTTTAGAAAGCTGGGAGTAAAACATACAGTGGGATTTAAAAAGGGAAAATATAAAAGAACCCCTTTATATTTTGGCACCCAAGAAAAAGGTCTCCCTGCAATCCCTGCCTATGGGGATCCGGGGGACTAAAGGATCCCCCCAAAGGGGCAGACAGGGTGGGAGTATGAAATCAATGTAATCACTTTATTTCGGGTTTTTACATTAGGTTTTAAATGCAGTATAATAGTATAAGTCCAAAACAAGAGGGGGGGGCCGGGGGTTTTCAATCTCCTTTTCAAAAAGGCTAAAAAGAAAATTTTTTAAAAAGGGTTTTTTTAAAATTTTTTTTAAAATAAAAAAAAACCCCAATAAAAAAAAAAAAACCCTTTTTTATTTATCTTATTTTTTAAATTTAAAATTATTTATATCACTTTTTGTCTGTAAAAAATCTTTTTCTAGTTAAAATTAACATGTTATTTTCCTGCACATTGCGCCCTGTGAAAACAAACCAAAAAAGAAAATTTTTTTTTTTTATCATCCCGCCTCCCCCAAAAAAAAAAAAAATAAAAAAATGAAAAAAATTGGGGGTACACTTCACACCCAGTACTGATAAAAATAACCCGCCCCACATTTAAATAATTTCCCTCACACAGCCCCTTTCCAAAGGGAAAATTAAAAAACATTGCCCGGCCCCGAAAATGGGGGTGTGAAGAATCGCTTTTTTTTTTCTTTAAGAAAGTTTTTTATTTTGTAAAAAAATCAAAAAACCCAAAAAAAAAACTACATACATGAAAATGGTCCCGAAATTTTAAACCCAAATTGCAAAAATGCAGATAACTAGTTCCCAAATTTTCAAAAATCTGATTAAACTCTTTAAAAAAAACCTTCCCCCAAAAAATGGGTGAAATTGGTTTTTTTTTTTTCCCGTTCCCCAAAAAGATTTTTTTTGGGCTCCTCGATACATTATACAGTATATTAAATTGGATCTTTAAAAAATACAACTCATTCTGAAAAAAAATGCCCTATAGGGTCTGTGACAGAAAAATAAAACATTATGGGGGGGAGGAAAAAGGGGAAATTTAAAAAAAACCAATATGGGGTCCAAAACCAAGGGGTTAAAAGGGGACACCTAACTGCGAAGTTTTTCCAAAAATATTCAGCTAAAACGTGTATTGAGATTAGGGAGTTTCCCAATACATTAAAAGTTTTTATTCCATTTACTTTTTTATAATTTTTTTGAGGATGGAGTTTGTTTTAAATAGAAGTATGTTCAAAATGGGTTGAACTAAAAAAAAGGGTTCATGCTCCCTGGATGTGCCAAAATTTGTTCTGTTTTCACCTTATTTATTTGTTGCTGTGTCTAATGTACAGCATTGGATCGTATTGTCGCTCTTTTTTAGTTTTTTAAAAGCGACGAAGATAGATGTTAGTGGCCCCCCAAGACGGAATAAAAAATTTACGAGCTCAGTTCCACACTCGTCTTTTCTCTCTTTCTTTGGCACGGCTATATTAACATGTTGTATAAACTCGCTGCTTTTAGTTTTCTTGCCGTTTTCCTACAATACAATTTAGGGGGAACGTAAAAAAAAAAAAAAAACGCAGTTTTTGCGCAAAAACGTGACAAAAACGCTCCTGCACCGGAAAAAAGTCCCCCTTTCTGGCGTTTTTTTTTCCTTTTTAGGAGACATTTGCCTTACTTCAAACTTGACAGAAAACAAAGCCCTTATAAAAAATAAAATAAAACAAATACGAAAAAAAATTTGGGAATCAAAACCCCAAAGACACAAAAAAAGAAAAAAAAGAGAAAAAAACACAAAAAGTGATGTTTTTTTTTGCTCGTATTTTTATATGCAAGTCTTTTTGACTCTTCACAAGGTTTTATGGATCTTGTGCATGACGTTTAAACATTTGACTGTTCTATCTCTTATGTAGTTTTTTATAACAAAAAAAGTTTAATTTTACAAAAAAAAATTTGGAGTTCTTTCCTATATATTTCGTCTCTACCTTTACAATACACCTTCCTGATAATGGCTCAAAACTCAGTAAAAGCTATTTCAAAAACAACAAGCTATGAAGCACCCTCATCTAAATTTGGGTCTTTAAGATCGTATACATACTTATTTCTAAAAAAATAGAAACAGATATCACATATTTTTTTGTGTGATATTTTGTTATGATAAAAACTACATATTGATAAATTTTCCATGTTATTTAAAAAGAACTTTCATGAAGTATCATTAGACCAGGTTGACATCTGCATTGCAGGTTTCTGGTTGGAAGCCTTCATTAGAGAGGTGGTGCCAGATTCCGTACATGACAACCGTGCCAGATAATACCCCATTGTCTATGATGGGGTTTATCATGTTATCATCATGGTGACCGTCATTGTAAAGGTATTAAAAATAGTATAGCATGGCTGTGCGGTATTTATCTGTCAATTTTTGAAAGATTTTGTGGTGGAAGCCTCCAAATGTGAGCTTCCGACCTAGATGTAAAGAGAACAGTAAATCAAGTAAGCATGGAGGATTATCCCACTGTGAATGTATGACCTAAGGAGGGAATTTTTATAAGCAAAAGAACCAAGGGGGGACATGTATGAAAACTGTCTACGTCCTAAAACTCACTTTGTTAGCCCATAGCCACAAAGATCAAGAGCCCTTTTCATTTCATATAGTGCTCTGAGAAAATGAAGAAGTGCTTGATGTGGCCCCTAAGATGTGTTCGCATACGTCCAGGCAGGCTTCTTCTTTTGTATGCGGGCAACGCCCCTAAAAGGGTTAAACTCTCTGCTCTGGACCCACGCCCGGGGAGAGAGGTTGCTTTGAAGCTTCAGAAGTGACAACTCTGCAGGCCTCTCCCAACAAGAGGTGTGGTTGCTCAGGCCGCCAATCAGAGGGCCCAAACGGCCGCACCAATCAGCTGAGGGGTGGTGTCCGGAAAAACCTTTTAAAACGGCTCAGACCTCTCAGGCCTTGCCTGTGAAAGGGTTTTCCCCAGTGTTATTCCCCTGCGTTTATTGTTATTGGCTTCCTTAGTAGTTGACCTCGGCTTTGTTTTATTGACCTCGTTCTTGTCCACCGAGACTGCTAGCGTTTGACACCCCGGCTTTCTCCGTTTCTCTTTCTGGTATGTTTCCCGTTTTTTGGCTTTGGGCGTTACCCGACCGTTATGACGCCGGGAACTGTTGGCATTGTGTTTTCCTGACGCCCGCACTTAGCAGGCGTAGGGGCTGTCCGTTCCATTTGGGGTCATGCCGGCTTAAGGCAGCACGCCAAGTAGGCATGGACAGTGGCTGGGTGGCAGTCAGGGCCCCACTGCACCCCTGCTGATGGTTATCACAAAGTCTTTCTTCTTTTTGCCTATAGCAACCAATTATAGCTCCCCTTTCATTTTCCCACAGCACTATAATGAAATGAAAGGGACTCTGATTGGTTGCTATGGGTCAACAAAGAAAGACTTAGACCTAGAAAGTTTCCTACATGTCGCCCCCCCAAGTGCACCCAATGCGATAGGTAAGTTCACAACATCTTAATACATTTTTTCCATACCTATGACTGTGCACTTTTTTCATCACAAGAATTTTAGAAAAATTACACATATGTCTGGCAAAGCTCCTCCACAGAGTCCTTAGAGGCCATGGTACAATGTATCCAGGATTTAGAAACTCTATTTACGAGGCAATAGGCATATTCACTATGGCACTTGTGGCTCCGATTTTTGGCAATTATGTGTGTCAAAATACAGGTACATTGGCATTAGCGCCATATTTATTATGTGGCCATGTTTCCAAGCTTTGCTTCTATGGAATGACATGGCGTCTCTGGAAAGGGTACGTGAGATTTGAGGTGTGCCACATTTTTTGCTGCAGCTAGAGGTACACTAAGCCAACTAATAATTGTGTTAAGTTATAATGGACAGTCTAAACACAGTGCAGATTTTTATTAAAACGTATAATAAATCTGGGGGGCATCTGTCCAGTTACACAATAAATTTTTTAGTACTTAAACTGTAATTAAATAAATGTGCCCCATTGTCCTCTCTCACGTCTTAAATGGATTGGCACAATGTAATCAGGGCATGAGAAGGCAACGTCCAGGAGCTAGTCTAGATCTTATAGACACATCTTTTCATATACCTCAATAAGTAAACAATTTAAAAATGTATTAAGCATCAGCAAACACTATTTTCTTCTGGAATGTTGCGATTTTTCAAGCCCGGTGTAGGTGAAGATAATCTTGAAGTCCAGCCTGATTCACCTGATTAAACTAGTTTGTCTAGTATATAGCATGGCTTTTCTACTTTTATTTATTTATAACTTGGCCAAATTTAGGCTATATTCACACGGCAATATCGACGGCGCTACTACCTAAATGTGGTGGGTGGTGGACCAGCCCCCCGACACCATTGACTCCTATAATGCCAGTGAGTAAACGCTGGGAAGAGTGACATGTAACTTACGCTTCAGGGAAATGGACATAATTCCTAGCTCTCAAATGCGACAGCATGAATTACCCCGTATTTGAGAGGACCCATTTCGGGTGTATTGAAGTGCAATATACTGCCCGAATAAGCCTCGAAATTATCTGTGTGACATACCCTTATACTTGGAAGACAGATGAATGGTCATAATGGGTTCAGCAATAGATAATGTTCTACTGTGCCATTGGTCACAACGAGGTTAGAGAAATATCACTACTTTATAAATCAGTCCCCTACCAACAGTGAAAATTTACAGGGATTATTCTTTTCCCATCACAATATGTTTATAAAATTCAAGTAGGTTTCAAAGGGAGAGGGGAGAAAACATGAGACTAGTGGATGAAAGTGATATTCTATCTACGGCACTATTTATTCATGATCAAGGCTTGCCATCTCTCTGAATATTTATCAACTTTCCCCATCTGGTGAGCATGTAGGCCCTGATGTTACTCACCCCAAGTTCACGAGCATAGAGAAAGTTAAATTGCTGTGTGTGTCTGTACCCATGTGGTATTTCATACAATGCATCCTGAGCAAGCAAATCTTTGAATGTAGGCTAAAAAAACTCTATTGAATATGAAGGAACATATTCCTTCTCACACGAATGCCCTCCAAAAACTACATAATGAATGAGGAAAAGCTAAGACGTCAAATGGTAAGATACTCATGCTGAAATAGCATAAATATAAATCCGTTAAATAAAATACATGAACTTGTGGAATGCATTGCATATTAATGTCCAAGTTCTTACTGCCTGATATTAAGTCAAACTGCTGGAAAGAACAAATGTGATTCCCAATGACAAAACCGCCTACCAGGAATTATACTGTGTATGTAAAATAACTTATTAAATTCAAATCTTCTCCTTCCATAAGAAGTAGACCTCCTACTGTCAAAAAACAGAGAGATCATCCTGCAACTGGTTACAGGACTTAATTATTCCAAGATGTCAAAACCCCTCTCATCATAAAATATTGATACCATGGTTTTCAGCTGCATGCCCTAACAGTCGATACCTTCCACAGCACTGCTTGATAGCTTCCTGGAGGAAAACGTACTGCACTGGTGATATGACTATATCAATTCTGTGTACCACTATGAAATCGTTCAGCAAACTGCGTAAAAATACAATTGAATGAAGGAAAGACATGTAATGAACTGAACCAAGAAAGTGCAAATTAGGATCTGTCTAAAATTCTCATAAATGTTTGATGGAGCACAACAAACTGGAACCGAATGATGTAGCACTCTAAAGTGCCGCAGTAGCTCAACAACAACTACAACTTAAAAGTTTGTTGTATCCATTCATTAAGTGGTCTTCAGAATAAAGGGACAGTGAAAACAATCACTTTTGCATTGGATGGTCATTATCAAAGCTGTCTGTATTCACAGTTTTTCCTTAATCTTTCTGTTTCGTTAACAGCTGAATTCACCTCCAGTCCTGGTCGGATCCCTCCTCTTGCAATTTCAACTAGCTGAGATCTCCATTTACATTCATTTTCGCCCCCGGTACGGCCCGTATTCATCAGAGCTTTGCATTCCTGCCGTTTTCACCTCAAAGAAAGGCAACTCCTGTCACATTTTCACTCTGCACAGACAGGAAGAAACAGAATAAACGTGCATGACTTCTACAATGAGGAACATCCAATTGTCTGTCTATCCCAGCCTGAGTCCAGAGTTATAGGCCGTATCAAATTTCTCTCTGCACACCGCAGCAGAAACAAACTGCAGCAATTCTACAATTCAGAAAACAACACTAGTTTGTGTCTCTGCCCTAACACACCTGCATAGAAAGGGAATCAGTGCCATTCAAAGAAAGCTGATCAGCGTGTAACAAATCTCCAGCTTGAGAGGAGAAGAGATCAGTGTCTCAGTCTAGATTGAATGCATCCTGGTGGTATGGTATACAGTCTCTTACAAAATAAGACGATAGGGAGGATGACAGACATAGTGACATGCGGAACTTCAGAGAGGGGGGGGTGTCTCGGAGGAGCCACATGAAACATGAAGGGGGATGATGTCCACTCCAGCTGGGGAGGGGAAGAAACGACGCTCTTCATTTTCAAGAGTGAGAAGCCTGAAGCATTATGAATCAACCTAAAACCGAACTAAAAAGCCGATACATCCCTTGTAAGGAGGTAGCACGTCATAAATTAAAATGGTTAGATGTAGATTTTTGAGGATCCATATCATAAACATGAATAATGAAACTTCACCATTGGAGAGAAATACAATTATAAAATACTTATAGTGTTTTGCGTATAAGTATTCAAGATAATGGAATTAATCCAGCAAATCCCCGGAGTAAGACAAATAGTATTGGAGGCAGCAAAACAGAATAATGTAATTATTGTTTACGTGACTATCAACTACTCCGACTTCAACTACTACAACTGTGAAATAGAAACCTGCAGGTCCAGCAGAAGAAATTCAGGTTTTCTGACTGTGCTAAAAGACAATTACCTTTATGAACAAGTACAGGCCTGACAAGAGATGATCACCTATGGTAACCTTATCGTTCACCAATTTACTGGATTGGGTTATCACAAATGTCCAAGTTGGAGGTTATCTAGGTAATTGTGACCGTTAAAATTTTAATTTAAGAACATAATTTTCCGTTTACAATTTTTGAATTAATGGCCTGTTTTACCTGGCAATACTGGCTACTAATGGGCCTGAATAAGATAGTGCTAAGGACACCAGAGTCAGTTAGCTTATACGACCAGCGCTGGCAGCCTATCAGGAAGATTCAAACAGGTCTGTAAATTGATGCAGCCTGTAATCTGATTTGGAGTAGTGATCCGCTGTACCACTGCAGGCGATTTGTAAACCCAAAAGGGATTTTAGGCGTAGGGGCTGACTGGTCTTCACCATGAGCCCGCCACATTAGCATGATTGGCATGCTTTGGCAAGCGAAATTTCTTATTTCACTATCCCTAATGCATAATCCGGTAGGACTAGGCTCATAGTCCAGGGACAGGCAAGAAGTCATGGCAGGAGGTCTAGGAAGGGACGGATGCAATAGATAACGGTACAGGGTATAGGAATGAAAACAAGGGAAAACACTTTTTCCTATGCTACAAGGCACTATTGATCCATCAAGTGAACAACAGGTAAAAAGCAGGATAAATAGGTCTGCAATCCGTGTATCACCAATCAACTTTAAATTCAACAGAGCCGGGCACAGCATGCGTAGCCCTCTGGATGCACCTTCAGGCAACAGAGACTATAGGAAAGATGACAGTGAGTAGGTCCACATGCCCGGGACCTAGTGTGCGAGTGTACCCGCAGTCTCAACAAGTGGGTCGTGGTCGGCCAGGCTCGCAGCTTTGAGCGTGGCACTGGTGCAGCCGTGAACCAGAGTGATGGTTGCAGGATGCACCCATTGGACTACAATTCCTAACCAAAAAAAAAAAAAGAAGGGATTCTATTAACAGTTATGACACTGTATGAATAGACACATGAATAAAAGTGACTTACTTGTTTTTGAAAGATCTTTTAACAAAAAAACAATCCTGTAGTTGAGTAAAACCTGAAGAACAAGAATAATGAATTGAATTATTGATATAGAAGGGAAATCAGGATAATGATAACCGAAGTTGGGATGCCCCCTGTTTCTCTCTAACCGTAAGTCAACTCCCAACTGTCCCCTACTTATGTAGGGACATGTCCCTATTTTTTGACTCTTGTCCTCTTGTCCCTCTGTAGCTCAATAAATGTCCCTCTTTTTCATTTTAGTGAAAACAGATTTGCGTCAATAAGCTGAGAATCCTGCTTAAACAGTATCTGGTATGCATTCCTTCCTCGCTTGTATATTACATAACAACATAGTTAATATTTTGATCATCGATACAAGCAACCTGAAAATGTCTCCCAATTTACCCGTCTAAAAAGTTGGCATGTATGATTGGTAGTGCGTGTGATTAAAGGCGTGCTGGTTTGATGTCATGTTTTGGTGTGGTTAGAAGCGTTGGCCTGAGTGTCCCACATGCACTCTGCTAAAATTGTGCGGAGGTTATGCGTAATGGCAGTGCCACCATATTGCACAGAGGTTATCCCCACTCCGAAATATGTTATACATTTCCTATTATGCCTCTAGCTTTGCAAAAAAGATTCTGGTCACACTGCATTTTGCTTTGGGCAGGAGGGCAGTGATAGGTCAGTGATATAGAACTGTTGTCTTTTAGTTATAAAATGTAACTCACACTTCAGGGGACTCCCTGTGTATTTACTATGAGATCAGCTTCAGTCTGTCTCCTGTTGGATTGATAGGTTTTTTCCCTGTCATATTTCACAAGCAGGAAGAAGGGGAAAGCCCGTGTGAAGTAACATTTCTAGGATACACTGGGGATTTCCGCACACAGCTATAGCAGAGAAATGCAGGGCAATACAAGTGTCAGGGACCTTTATAAGACTAAGTTCACAAGACGAGTATTTTAAGCCCATGCGGATTCTGACTTAAGATAGTCATCTAAAACCAAAAGTAAATTATTCCAATTGACCACATAGAAAAGAATGGGGCTTGTTACTGACTGTATACTGTGAGTGGGTGTTGACGTCACTCCTTGCTCTCAGCTAATCAGATAACAGACGTCTTTCTGGTATGCAGGTAACCGTAGAAACCTGTGCGCACTCATAGAGCTGCTAAAATGTCTGTCTCATGACTAAAGTAAAATCTATTGACCAATGTATTATGAAAATGTCTTCATTTAACAGTTCCATTATGTCATTATGTTGAAACATTAAAGGCCACATGTATGAAAACTGTTTAGGTCAAAAACTCACTTTGTTGCCCATAGCAACCAGAGGACCCCTTTCATTTCTTATAGTGCTCGGGAAAAATGAAAGGGGAGCTCTAATTGGTTGCTATGGGCAACAAAGTGAGTTTTAGTCCTAGAAAGTTTTCATACATGTGGATCTAAATGTTAGCATAATGGGCCTCATTCATGAAAACTTGTCAAATAATCTCCAAAACAATGGGAATGTCACAAGAGAACAGAGAGTGACTTTTTATCACTATATTTACTATTTTGTCATAGGCAAACTTAAACTCTATCAGTTCTCTATATATAAAACACTAAAACGTACTTTTTATTATGTATAACACTAAACCTCTATACACACTATTAAAAGGAAAGAACGGGAGATTTGGATGTAGTTTTGTTACAGGAAGAGGCAAGATGGATATATAGACTCAATACATTGAACCCCAATGGCCTAAATGAAGGCTTTTCATTTTCAGCATTTATTTAATCTTGCTGATTCCCTATATAAGTTTTGAGGAAACATAATGTATGTGATTGAGTACGGTCAGTGGTACATAGCACGGTTGAATATATGACTATAGGAGCATCAGAGTTCACATAGTTCCCCCCCCCCCACCCTATCTCCCTCCTGCCCCCCCCCTCTGCCCCCACCTTGTCCCTCAGTTTCCCTGTGTTTTGCAAAGATGGTAGGTATTGATCATGCGAAGGCACGTCTTCTATTTGGCAGATCGGGATGTTGTGTATAAATTTTCTCTGTGCATGAAGAGGTTGTTAGCAACTGAATCATATAGTGTATACACTTATGTTGCTGTGATGAGACGCAGTTTGGGAGTAGATTACAATCTATTCATGTATACATCTGTTTGAGTGTGGATTTGTTGTTTCTGCTCACTGCGTGGATTTTGTGCTGGCTTCAAGTACAGTATATGCAATACAGATGTATACAAATACATTTGGGAAAGTGAGTGTAAATGACATCTCTGCATAAATCCCATTGTAATGTGATGAATTAGGTGGCTAGCCGTGACCTGTAAGAAAGAATCTTTAATGGGGGAGGTAGGAGGTGAAGTTTTGGGAGGGGAGGTGGGCTAACCATAGGGCCTGCAGCTTTATTAAAATGAATATGTATATTACATACAGATTAGAGGTGGTTTATGGGATGAGATTAAGACAATAGTGTACAGTACAATGGAGTATGTATTCCCAATGAATATGCATATTAGACATGGAGGAGAAGGGGTTCATGGGAGGTGATAAAGCTGATAGTGTGCTGTGGAATGTAACACCTATTCTTTCTTAGTCTGTTGTAGGTGAGCCACGCAAATGCAATAATATGAGAAAAATTGGACTTAAGTCCCCCACAGTCAGGGCAGATATCTCCATGGATACAGTATGCGGGCGTGGGCAGTATGATAAGATAGGGCGCAAGCCCGCTATGGAGATGGTGAACTTGTCTGAGGGATTTTGGGAATG